>JAYMTF010002026.1:0-20006 GCA_036897485.1 Pelargonium nanum | reverse complement strand
TGGTATCATATATGCCGGGTTGTTATTCGTTAAAATTAATTTTAAACTACAAAAATACGAAAAAAGTATTCGCCACATAGGATGCCAAGTCATTTTGTACAACAAATTTTGTACAAAATTTGGGACATTTAGCATTTTCCCATTCATTAAGTTGAATATGGTATAAGCTGGTTTTGATCCATATTTGGTTTAAAAGTGACCCGTTCATATTGTCTACACTTATGGTTTTTGGCCCGTCTGCATATGGATATGTCTACAACATTCCATTTATGAAAAAAAATTGTTTACACATGAGGAAGAGTGTCGATTTAAAAAGTCACTGATCGTGCACGTGTCGAGTCCATCAATAAAAAGAATTTGAGACTCATACTAGAAATCCAAACCGTTATGTTTATATGGATTCACTCATAAAATCATTTGGTTACATTCAATTTACTTTAGTTTCATTCTTTTCCCAATTTTCTCTTTTAATTGAGTTAGGCCCCTAGGCCCAATCCGGTTCATCTTCAACCAGATGAACCGACTCTAGACCTCGCGGGAATGTGTACGCGTAACTTGTAAGCGAATCTCAACAAACGCACAACACAATCGTCCTTTTGTTTTTCACTCTCATCATTTTTTTCTCAAAAAATCTTAGTTATTTTATACTAAAATATACAAATATGTTCCACACCCACCCACAAACATTATGACAACCAAATAACATTTTGAGTTTGATTTGAAGCCCTCAACTCTGTAGTTGCAACTAATACTTGAAATTGCAGCTTAAAATATATACCTGAAAACGGAATTAAATTTGTGAGGTGGGTGAAGGTGAAGAAGATAATAATAATACAAGCAATCACTAGCTCCCTCAACAACAGCAACAAATAAAGGATGAAGTGAATATTTAGAATTTGAAGAGAAGAAAAAGCAAATAGCAACTCTCTATCATCTCATCACTATCAAGTACATTTAGAGGGAGGAGCAAGTACTATTACATTACTACTAATTTAATAACCACCTTGATCATCAATCATATCAGCCTCCATCCAGCTTCTTCTCTATCCGGATTGTGATCGTTGAGTTGTCAAAGAGGATGGTAAGGAACATAGCCCAATAAGCCAGTCACGTTGGACACAACATCATTGCACCTTGTCAAAAGGCTTAGCATCTGCTCCGATATATCTATGGAGCTACTAGCATTTTCAATAAACATGTTCCTGGGTAGTTCAATATGATGATGGTGTTGGTGTTGGTGTTGGTGTTGGTGGTGTGAATTATTATACGACGGGGCTTTAGCAAATTGATGGTGCTGCTGCTGATGCTGAGATAAGGGAGGAGCAGGAAAAACAGACAATGGAGGTAGAGAAGGATTGACCTTTTGAAAGTTGTTACTATTAAAATCCATTGTTGCAACAACAGAAGTAGTAGCAGTAGTAATAGTAGTAGAAGATGCACCACCACCTTCTGCAAAACTAGCATTGTTGTCGTACTTGTTCTTATTACCAACCATCAATTGCTCTGCATTACTACTACTGCTATTAGTAGTAGCAGTAGTTGTAGTTGTAGTTTCTTCCCCACCCAACATGAATTTTACACGTGGCGTCCCCCTACCACCATTACTACTACCAGTTACCTCATCTCCGGTCGATGCTTTCTTCAAAATTGACTTGAGCTGCACCGCCGGCTGTTGCCCACGAGGAGGCCGTTCAATCACAGGATCCTTGCTCATGCGCACCGTCTCGCTGGGAGTGTCATCTCCTCCTCGTACCCCCTTCCCAGATTCTGGAACTTCAGCTGCGGGTTCTACACCGATTTCACGAATGCTGTATCTCACATTCACGTTCCCAAATAAAGAGTTGTTTCCAGAAGCATACTTGAGTGCACTCTGGGCATCACGTTTGTGCCGGAACACAACGCGACACATTGAGGTTTTCCAGAATACGCGGATGGCCGTGTAATCTAATGGCCCGAAACGTGCAAACCTTGCCTTCAGCTCAGCAACAGAAGGGAGAGATGTTTCGGGAGGGAACTTCATTACCAGCATAGTGGGGTCAGCTGCCTTCACAGGTGGTTCCGCTCTCCTGGCATCTGGTCTTGCTGCCTTTGGTTGTGGAGCTGAAGCTAGAGCTGCTGTTTTCCTGCCCTCTCCACGCTGTGCTTCTGGAGTTTTTTGGTTGGCCTTCTTTTCTGCAGCCATCGACTTGAGATCATTCATCCTCTTCACCTTCTTCGCCGCATTTTCTTCCTGCCGATCAGAAGGGCCACGTTTCCGTCCAGCTTTTGTTGGATCATTGGGTCTGACTAGGGCTTTCACTGGTTTCGCTGGCCCCAAATCACTGGTTTCTGCAGCTTCCCCCAGCACGTCAGAAACATCTTCAATGGCCGTGGGTTTTGAAGGACGAGCTTCAAATCCTCCCTTCTCACCTGCTTGTGATGGAAGGGAACTTTTCTGGCTTTTCTGGAATGCATCTGATCGGAATTTCCCAAAGAACTCCTTTATAATTGCAGGACTATTTCTCTCCGCACCATGAAAGGGAATCAGAGCAAGAGCATGCAAATCAGTCAATAGTTGTGGCACAACAACTTCACCAACCATCAGCGACGTCCAAACAGAGGTAGACATCGAATTGCTGGCGCTGTCATTTTTCCTAGGATGGTCCAGCTGTGGATCCTCTTTACGACCCAAACCAATTAAGGTCGACTTTCCATGCAATTTTCCAGCAGATGGCCCACCTTTTCCAGTGGCCAAACGCTTTGGTGGATGATCCGTGCTTTCTTGTGAGCCCAAGTCCCTCTTCTTTTTCTTCTTCTTCTTCTCCCCCAAAACAGAGATATCAGACCCAGACTCACCCACTGGCATTTTAACAGCTTTTGCCTTCTTCACTCCAACAACACGTTTTACATCAACCGGCAAAGAATGTCCACCACTGAAACCAGGAGCCTGATCCACACCATGGTCCCCTTCAACTTTTGTTAAGAAACTGGGCTCAGGTTCATGAACGCCTTCATATGATACAGAAACATTTACACCACCATCATGTTTCAAGTCAATCACCGCTTTACCTTCTTGCTGTAGAGGCTGTGATTCGCCATCTTTTAAACCTGGGGCCATCTGGCTTATACTTGAACCCATAACTAAATCTGAATCCATTTTTAAAGGAGCCTTCTCCAAGTCAAGAGATGGCTTTCCATCAAGACTGGCATCTTGTGTCGCGAGAGTACTAATATGAGATGGAGTGTGATCCATGGTTTTTGCCTTGGCAGATATATCTTGGCTTAAACATGCACCATCCATGTTGGTGGATCCACTGCTAGGTTTTGCTTGAATTTCAGTCTTCAAAGAGATGTCTGGAGTCCTCTTCTGCAACACAAAATCCCCCACTCCTAAAGGTGATCCCTCTACGTACGCTAAGGAGGCAGAGGAGTTTGCTTGACCTTGGCGAATTTGATGAACTTTCGAGTTGCTCGATTCTTCTCTTCGTTTGAAAAGGTACCTGTCTTTCTTTGAATGGTCCTTGACTTTCGGAGATTTTACTGAACTCTTCCCACTACCCAAAGTTTCTGCAATCACGAGGGGACCACTGAAAGGAGCTGCAAAAGGTACCAACCCATGAGAACAAGAAGATGATCGAACTCACATTTAAAAAGCAACACATCTGGTATCGTATAAATATGTCCCATGAACAAGCATAGGAGAGTACCCATGAAATTACGAGAGGGCTAAAATTGACATAGTTGGCAGCATAACCAAAAAAATAGGAATAGAAGTGCATTATTTCCTCTTACATAAAGTAATCTAAAATAATTGCCGGAGCCAGATTCTCAATTGCTCACACATACTTTTGTCAACACTGACACTGGAGAACAAGGTGACAATTAAGAATCAATATTCCTAGTAGATGATATGTCCATAACAAATAAAAAAAACAAATTTGAAAAAAAAAACAGCATTACTATGGAGATGGATTAAACATTAATCCCAAGCAACATGTCCTCTGCGAATCTGTCTCTGAAAATACTCTCTTCTTCAGTTTAGGTTACAGTGTTTCTTTCAGGTTAACAATTTTGTATCTGGGTTGTGATTACGGGCATGCTGGTACTTGGCTTGGGGAACTCAACTCATTCAAAGTTCATCGTCAATGATAAAATCAGTAGCTGATGCTTTCAAATTTGTTAGGGAGATAAATCTTATCATATTTCATAGAAAGGAACATTAATAGTTAAGAATAAATTTTGAAAAAGGAATGCAGATGTTAAATGTCAAAGTCAGTTTAATGACGAATTCTTACATGAAGCCTAGGGAACAATTGCCTCTACTTTGTTTTACAAATATTCATTTGTAAATTGTTGTTCTTAAGCCGGGGTGCTACAAACTCTTATTAGATTATTTCCCCCCACTGCATTGTACTGAATACAATATACTATGACTTCAAAACTTTATGCACTTATAGTATCTAAAGTTCTTCCAAGGTTCTAAACAGTAGGCTAGCTATAAGAATTTGCAGAATACATAGCTCAGCACAATACAAAATAGATTTTCATGCAACTCTGTATTGGAAACACACAAACAAGATGCACATGCATGTAGACTAACATGATTTCAAACTTTAATCGACATTTATTCAACATGGTCTCCTTCTGAAAGAAAAACAAACATGAGTAGATCCTTTAAGAGATTGAAACTCATTTCCAAATGGCTCTTTTATTGGAATAATCAACTAACACGAGGAAAATGTAACCATTACCAAATCCCATGCCAACATAAAACATATTTACTGATCTTTATATCATTTTTATTAAAATGATTGCACCAAAAGAATTTTACAGTAGCGCAAACAAATTTAGCTATAAGCTTGGCATGTCAAGTTTTGTTCCACATCATGAGTCTTCAAAGCAAACTCAATGAGATTGTATCTGTCCATTGGAAGATGATCACATGAAACATTCAAACTTAGATTTGAAGCAGTCATAAATCAACATATGCAGATCCTCATTTCATAATTTTATACTTAAAATGGTTGCCTCAAGCAGAAATACACAAAAATGGTCTTGCACTCTATTACTAAAAATGGATAATAGGCCAACTAATTCTACTAAAATGTTTTCCACAACAGATGAAGAAAAGAAAAAGAAAAAAAAAGAAGTAAATACTCAAAGATAATATCCCGTTAATTAAGGGTCACAAGTAAGAGGCTTTGAAATAAGGCTCAAATCCTCACCAAACAACTATTGACACTGTGAACCAAGGAGTTCGTCTAGAGGCATGTGGAAGTAAATAGTGTTGAAGTGGTGACTAAAGCCCCACATTGGTAAAATATAAGATAAAAGAGGTTACATATAATGGTGCTAGTAAAAGTCTGCTTATAAGGTTGGTCTTTTAGTAGTGAAAGCCCAAACCATCATATGTAGCCCAATTATTAAAGTCTAAAATGGTAACAAAGCTGATTTCGACCAAGCCTAGGCACGATTATGTTGCCTCCCCTTGTGATCTTCGGCCCGCTTGCAGATAGACATGTCTACAGAGCGGCCCAAGTGTGGAAAGAAAAAAAGTACCTACACGTGGAGGAGGAGTGCCGATTTAAAAATTCACGTAGGGGGAGTGCCAATGATTACAAATCATCGCCTTTATTTGACAATTATTTATTACATTCATTTGTGTCTTTACTTTGGTGCCTTTATTATCCAAGACACTAAATAGTGATGAAAATTGAAATAACACATTAACAATTTCATAGCTCCAGATGCTGTTCCTATTTTTTTATATTCAAAGGGGAAACATGCATGGATGACAAAACAAAACAAATTTTATGCAATCAGTGCAGATAAAACAAACGGTATGCAGACACAGCATTGCCAATGCATTACAACAGCTATTAATCACTGAACAAGCAATGTATAAAACCAAACTCAAAGTATAAAATGAAGCTTCCAAGTATTACCATTGTGAAGGCATGAAGGAAATTACCTAGACGTGGCATTTTGGGAGGGTGATGAGATACACCAACCAAATCTTTAGAAGTGCGTGCTCCCTGCACTCCAAAAGCCTGTGCATAGGTCTCATCGAACTCCTCAAACACCGCCTTGCGATAAGCAAAAACTGTAGCCTTTTTCTTGACAAAATCAATGTTTTTCTGGTCACTACATCGGGGTGCGAATGCCAACTGTTTTATGAAATCAAGTGTCTCACCTGGGTGAAAAGCATCCCTTGCTTTTCTAATTTGGATTTCCGAATAAACCCCTGCTGGTTCAAAATCAGGCACATCAACAGCAAAGTATTCTTGAACCTCCGTAGGCCGGAAGTTGAATGGATTCCTACATTTACATGCCAGACCAAGACCACATCGTCTGCTAAGCTCATCCATGGCCTCCTCCACAGCCTTCACAAAGGTTCTTGAATTTGTTTGTTGGGACTTCTCAGCAAAATTAGGATCAAAAGGGACAAGCTCTGCTGGATCAAACCACCCATAACTACTATCACCAAAGAAAGCCACTAACACAAGGCCCTCCCTCCTGGTACGGCGAACAGAAGCTGTAGCAAAAGCCTCGTTGAATATATGGCCAGGCCACCATGGGTGAGACTTCACCTTACCCCACACCATATCACCCACTTCGAACCCATAGCTAATAGCCCTAGACATTCCAACTCCCATCCCATTCTTCTCACTAGCTACATAATCATCAAACTCAGACAACAGAGACTTATACTGAAATCCGGAGGGCTTCTCAGCCTCATCAAACTGATCATTTTTCACATCAAATTGGTTCTCTCCATAATCAAACCGATGGTCACTCGAGGCCTCCTCGTCTTTTACCTCGGAATCATCCCTAGAATCCATACTCTTATCTACTTCTCCTCTTCCACCATAACTCTCCATAACCCTAACCTCCCCAGATCTCTCATTTCCCGAAACCCTAGTATCAACTGGAGCTCCCAAATCGTGCTCCTCCCTCGAAGAAGCCCCAATTTCACAAGAAAATCCTCTTCCTCCTATATCGACAGGCTTCTCATTATAATCAACACTATCCTTCGATCGATCCTCACCAGCCAAATCCGATTTTGTATCTAAATCACAATCGTTGTTCATCATAGAGATAGAAATCATTATAAGTGTGGCTAATCTGAAACCCTAAAAATGGGAGCGGTGTTTGTTACAGAACTAAAAAATGAAAGTAACGTACCTTCAGTTAGACTCTCATCCGGAAGGTAGGAAAGGGGGGTGTTTGTTTCTGGAGGAAAAGTGCGAGAAAGTGTGGGATTTGGGGATACAAAACCCTAATGAGAGAGAGAAGTGTTTGGAAGGTAAGAGAAAATCTGAGAATCGTAAGTTTCATGGCATAGAGAAAAGGGTTCGAGAGAATATTACTTCTACCCTACTGGGTTGGGGTGGGGGCTAAATCCAAACAATTTTTGGTGTTCGCATGGATCGAATGGCAAAATTAACAAAATCCACTTAAACACATCGGAAATTACATTTATTATTATCTACTTAGTTACTAAAATATTTTGGGTCAAGCGGTTTAAGCGTTTTGCATTTTTTTTAGGTCTCGGGAGCCTCCTTACCGACGGTATAGAGTGGAGTTTATGAGTTAATAAGAGAGAGCTACCCTTGTTGTGTAGCTCAACTAATAATAAAAATTATTATCTACTTAGTTATTTGGAATTATTAACATTTGTTATCTAACCATTTTTGCATGTTGCACATCAAATGATTCTCAAACGTTTTGCATTTGTTTGATGTGTATGAGTTGAGTTTGGTGTTTAGTAGTTGTGTTCGTGGATGCGAATTGTTTGAGGCACATCTTTCGGAACTGGTCTCGAGAGGTGATGACGTCGTTAGGGAGGTTCTGGAACTAAGTCTACGCCACCCATTGAGTGTGAAATCAAAGGGCTTGCACCGGGTTGCGTCGCACTCCAATTGTGATTGCATCCGGAGAACAAAATTGTTTGTAACTTGGTGGCACTGGTCAGCCCGTTGTATGTGATGTTCATGAACTGAATTCGTGGATCGTCCAAAATCAAGGTGTTGCTAACAAGAAGCAGATCTAGTGACATCGCTACTCTGGAGGAAGGCATATGCTTCTTAATTTTGTAGAGCTCATCTTACAAGGCTATGACTGTCGGGCTCTTATCGTGGACTTGGATAATGGCTAGGAGGATTTGAAAGACATTATGGCATTAAGATTTCCAAGGTTGCTTGCCCTGTGGGACCCTCTTTCTACCTGAGACAGGTGGTTCGACGTACCTCTATCCATTTGGCTCGAGCTAATAATTGTGTCACATTGGGACGATTATTCATGGCTTTGGTGTTGAATGTTTTGTTCCCGCGACCTAGCGACTTTAGAGTCTTGGTAGGTTCGAGCTATTAAATGCGTAGCATAATCTTCTTTTTTCTTCTTAATTAAGCTTGTCTTTAAGAGTTGCTTGGTCCAGTCAATTAAGGGTAAAGAAAGAAACGATGAACGTCTTTTTTTTTTAATTATCATCAAACGTACAAACACTAAAACTCGAATCTGAGACCTCGAGAGACCAAGTGAAATCAAAGTGTTTGTGAAGAACGTCTATTAGGGTATGCCAATGGTGGATTGTGCAAGTCGGCCTAGGAAACGACTCATTTATGATCACCACTGATATGTTCAAAGAATGTCTTCTTTCCATGCACTTGGAACAAGTTATACATGAATTTAGCATTATCTAGTTACACATAAGCTATTCCATTGCTATCTTACTATCAATTTACTGATAAAAGCATGCAAGTCCATGTACAACACATGCACAAAATCCTCCTTCCATGTATCTTAGGAGAGCCGGACTGCGACCCTTGTACAAATATAGCAACAACAGGAAAAATATGTAAACTTCCAATTTCTCAATATCAAATGTACTTAATATTTGCAAATACAAAGTAAGGTAATATGAGGGTGAGGGGACAAGAATGTTTTAATGCATTGATAACCATAAAACAACTACATAAATGAGAGGTTACAATACCTGTAGTCATGCACACACCCCTATGGGGTCTCCTTTTGTCAACAAAAACTTTGATACTCAAATCTTATTTCCTCCAGGCTTCAAAGAACAAAAATATTTTTGAAAAGAAAAAAAAAAAGATTAATTTGAGAACTATTGAACTAGGTCTATGCCTATTTTCAGGCATCATCACTGTTTTGTGGGGGTGTTCCTGCTAGCCAACCCCACACACCACCTGAGCCCTCCCTCTGTTTTGCACTCATCGCAGCTTGTTCAGACGCAGCTTTTTGTCGCCGGAGGAGTTCGAGTTCCTTTTGTAACGTCTCCATTGTTTGGAGCTTCTGTCGTAGTTCAGCTACATCAACCTGTTGGTTCAAAGGGAGATTATCAGATAGACAGTCCAGCTCACTTTCTGAGTATGACGCCTAGTCATAGAGATGCAATTTGGACCCGAGCCCGCGGGCACCCGACAAATTCAGCATATTTTGAACCTAAAAACTGAAACCTGACCCAAAACCTGTGCCAGCTCTACCTACATGTGAGAAAGCTCTTTGCATCCTTATTCGTGAATGATGCCCTAGTCTTAATTCAGCTCACATTCCAAGCATTTTCTTTGCATAATTCGTCGTTAGATTTTTACTTCATTTCACAAATTTTCAATCTACATAAACCAAGCTACAATGATCCAATACAAGACCCCTATCCAAATGAAGAAAGTAAAAGAAGGCTCAACAAATACCTCAAGTTTGAAACATCTTGACTGCTCAGCAGCAAGTTGACCACGTACAGACTGCAGCTCCTACATTAATACAGCAAAATCATGAGTGTTCCATGGAAACCAAATGAGAAGATTTAGTTAATAAGGAAATTCTGATCATTAAATCGAAGGTAAAGACAACCTTCATAAGCATTTTATTAATCTTTACATAGGAACCCAGAAAAATCTCAACCAAAAACAAAAGTGCAATCAGGATAAAGAATTGGAGACTAATGACTATATCACCAAGAGAAGATTTACTGTTCCTTGTTTGGGAGTTTAATTCTATTACTCCCTAGGTGTCATAATTGATGCACAACATTACTGTTGGAATTAAAAGAATTTATGCCCAACAAGGGCAATTTGGTGTAAGGGAAAAAAAAAACTACATTGGCAGTTATTGATGTCATGACATAACATCAATAACTGCAAATCAAGCAGTGGAAATTTCCTTGATGGAAGTTTTGAGGGGACGCTCTTTTCCTTCAAATTTGCTTGCATGACAGCCAAAGGGATGTCAGGGAAATTATCCCACTTCAATCACTTGACTCATGATCATCTCCATCTGAAGTTTTAACCAGCGAGATATGCTTACAACATCTGCCTCACAAAACACCGAGCAAATAATTGTCAAAATACAAGTAGCTACCTTGTAAAGATCTCTGTTCCGACCTTCAGCTTCTACTAGCTCCTGCTTTAATTGGTTAGACTGAAACTTCTCTTTGTTTAGTGATGACTCTAACTCTTCTTTCTCTGCCTTGAGGGTGGCTATAAGGCGTTCACTGCTTTCCTCGCCTTTGGATTTCTGCATATATAGCATTCTAAAGTTTAAGTGGAAGGAGTAACGTGAAACTTAGCAAGAAATATAGACTACAAGAGTTTTTGGCATAGTGAACTATCTAGCAGGAACCAGATACAGCAACAATTCTTTAATAAAAAACCTATAGGCAAAGAGCACTAACAAAGCCTAGTGATACTTTCATGAATGATTTGGAACATCACGGATCAAGTCAACATGGAATGAAACATGTCCTGGCTACCTTAAAATTTAATTATTGACAAACAATATTATTTTCAAATAAAACTTTCATATCCTTCAAAAGTATATGCATTATAAATACACATGTCAAATTCCTACGAGCGTGGATATCTACAATATACCAAACAAAAGTTAACAGAAATTTCCAACGGAACACACGTAACATACCATTGGTTCTGAATCAACATTGTCCATAATAATTTCCCTAATTTTTCCTTCTTGGCCTGCTTCAAACTCAGACTCCAGATCTCTGGTAGCGTTTGTAGCATTATGCACAGCAGAAACACTGTCGGGAACTGGAGTCTCCGATACTTTTGATTGTAAGGTTGATTTGTGGCTTGGTTTGAGAACATTGACCTACACCAACAAATAAAATCACAAAATGAAAAGAGATGCAGCAATAGATGCACAAACATATACCATAAAGTTACTCAACCTCATTGCTGTAACGCCCATTATATCCTCCAAAAGATACAAGTACATCTTCGCCACTGAAGGTGCTTACAACCAGACTTAAGCCCTACAATAGGAACAATCATATAGTGAATCCACTAAATCACTTCCTGGCTCCGAAAAATCTCACAATATATCAAGGCTGGGTGATCAAACAAAAAGAAGACCATACTAATTATCAACAGTATACAACTTAATGCAGGCAAGTTAGACCATGACCCCCAAACCCTGATCTACCAATGAGAATGAGAAGAAGTAACAACAACAATCTCATGTCAAAATGCAAGTGTAGAGCTCTAGACTCAAGTAAAACTACATGAGTAAGGACACCCACAATGCCAAATAAATAAATCAATGGAGATTGTTGAACTTGACTCCAACCCAAAAGCTTAAACTGATAGGTAGAGGGCCTAACTTGTATATAAAGTGGCAACGGAATTCACATTCTTTCGATGCAGGATACATTAACAGAGATGATATAATAACATTTCAAAGAGAGAGCAGTACCCTTTCTAAAATTAGTTTATAACTTAATATGGATGATAATATACTGTATCATCTCCAACCCATATCCCTCTGCACTTAAGTGCATAAGATAGGCTACAACCTACAAACATCAGTTCCATTGGTGAAGTAAAAACAAAGCCGTTCACGTGTTGAAGAGGATCGGTTCAACTTTACCAATCCTAATCAGCCATAAGGTCTTTCGGGAAGCTACATGCGATTGCTCAAGTACGTCTTGAAAATGGTTGGTTAAGGAAAATCATGGAAGTGGAGATGAATATAACATATATAAAACTAACTATTCCAAAACCCCCCTTTTGCAGGATCTTTTTTTTTTTTTTTTTTTATACCATTTCATCTTATATGCCAAAAAGTTTGTAGATATCCTGAAGTAAAACTATGCATCCAAAATGAAGTTTTACAAATAGTACAAGTTACTAGTAGCTTCATGAAATATAAACTCCCATGAAGTACCTCACTAGCAAGAGGAACACGTCCTTGAACAGTAGTTACTACCGACCAAATAAGTGTAGACATGTTGAGGACTACTGTCTCAGAGGCACCTGTGAAGAAATATACAGAGAGTATTAAATAACAATCACATGGTGTGAACTGAATGGATATTACATCAAAATCATGAATATACAAAGAATAAATCTCAAATCTGACCAGACAAACCAAAAAAAACTACTATGTTATAAAACGACTCCAAATAAAGAAAAAGCTGCTTAAGCAAAATAGAGAACTTTTTTTTTACTGCTGTTAAGTTAAATATATTTTGAAAACCAAATACTGGATAATGCCGATTAAGATGCCTTAGAAGGAGATTCTAATGATTCTGCAACTGCAATATTCTTTATAGAAAGAACTGACAATTATGTAGGCTAATTTCTTAAACTCCTTTTAATTAGTCCGGCAGCTAATATCAGCATTTGTCTGTTTTACAAAGTGTCACTTAATCCCTTTCATATGAAAAATCATACTACCTACTTAGGCTCAATATTTCTGCAGCTTGAACTCTTCTAGACAAATTAGAAAGACTTCAAAACACACTGAATCAAATCACTAGTATGTGCCAACGAGTTTACAGGCAAGGATGAATACTTTAAAGTTTTATATCTGAAGAATTAAGTTTAAATGAATACCACTTTTGTTGTCACCACCACCAACAATAAACCAATTCTCCCCAATTGTCACCCCAGCATGACCAGCCCTTGGAGTTGGTATATCACCCTGTTGTGAGGGCCTAGACCATTCCATCTATAAAATTCACAATATATCAAAGTTATAAATGACAGTCTCATAACCCAATAACTAAGATAAGAAGATGAAGCTATCTTACAGTTTGCAAATCAAGAACATGCAAATCATTGAAACAAGTAGCATGTGAACCCCCACCAAAGATGAGAAGATAACGCTCTGCATGTACGGCAGCAGCATGGTCAGATCTGGGAGATGGAGGCGCTCCCCTGCAAAAGTATGGAATAAATCAATCTTAAAAGTACATCTCTGCATAAACCTACATTATACACCAATCTAGAAAATAATGAGAAGGGAATAGTATACCTACGAGGACTGATAGCAAACTACATTAATTCTTGCAATACCACACTGATTTTCTGATTGTTAAATACAATATATAATTGAGAATTTTGATGCAGGTTACAATATATGAGTAAACCAACATGCAGAGGTCTTTCAATAATTAGAATCACATTTCAAATGTTTGAAAATCACAACCACTTTTCAACTACATAAGCATATGGATGAGCAGTAAGACATCGCCAAAATGATTCTAACTTGGGTTTATTATTGATACAGCCTGATTGAGGAGTCCTATCAAATCCTAAACAGTAAACATTCATTAATGTTGAAGCAAAACAAGATTTAAGATATGAGTGTGCGTGTGTGACAGAAATCCTGTCTGAGAGCTAGAAATCATCTTACACAGCTTCAAATTCATCCCATGTCATGCTCTCTAGGTCAAGGATATGCAGATCATTCAGGAGAGCTCTCTTTGCATCTTCTCCACCAAATATGACTAGGCTTGTCCCAACTAGAGTTACTGATTGACCTCCACGTGAGACCTACACAACATGAGTGCGATCTAAGATGACATTATTAACAAAAATGTCACAATAATCGCAGAAACCTCAAAGCATACCCGTGTCCTTATGATTCACATTTATGCACAAGCCCAATACCAAAGTTCATTTTGAGTTTCATAGGTTACATAAGAAAGACCTATTTTAGGTTGATAGTACACCATGATCTACCATTAACGTAAATAACAGAAAAATAAGAATGATAGATCTGGTTTCTTCAGGGACATAATCAGCTTTATCTAAGTACACAAGTACTGTTCAATGAAGAATGCAAGTAGTCTTGACTTTGTTGATCAGAGATACACCAACTACAATAAGAGGAAATACAAGCAATTAAGAAATAAGAGATAAATACCGGTGCTTTCCCATAAGTCTTTAACATTGACCAAGTGCAAGTTTGTGGATCAAACACCTTCACTGTCATAAAAACAAATACAAATAAGCTAAGGGTAAAAAATAGAAAAGATAAAAACATTCTGAAAAATAGTTCAATACCGGTAGAAGAAGTATAGATTCAATAAAATGCCAATTACAGTATATAATAAACAAATAATTTTTCACAGAAATAAATAAAAGATAACAAACCAAAGCCATCATAAAATCAAATTGCAAATATATATATGTGTGTGTGTGTGTGTATTTAACCTATACCTTGGATAGTTTCAGAGGGGTTTTTTGTATGTCCAGCTACTGAAAGAAGCTTATTATCCCATGATATCTACAGAAACATTATAGACATCATTATATGATATGTGGGGGCATTCAGTATCAGTGTAACACAAGTCAGAAGATGAAGACTGAGAAAGGGCATTAAGTTTATTGGAAATTATGCTTCGAAAAGTTTACAGAGAAAAAAAGAAACTATATTATACTAACCAAGGAATGACCTGCACAGGAAGCTACTGGTCCTGGAGATGGCGACTCCAATGACTCAGCCCCAACCTTAGACTCAACTTTAGACCAAGTCCAACTTCTTAAATCCAAAACCTGCATTGTTAGTCATATTAGAATTAAATTATACACAGTTTCAGTCATGCAAGAGTGAAAAATAGAGCTTGAGAGTCATTTTTGTAGTAAGACCAGTGAATTAAAAACTGAAAAGGAACATATAGTAGAAAATTAAAATTAATAGTGAGAAAAGCAACCAAGTGATACTTAACAAGACAGGCGAACTTTAATGGGGAGAAATTATAATCATTCAGTTCACTGAACTCATTTTGTTTAGGCCCATGGTTTAAGAGAAAAATACTGTATTGGCATACCAGCCGTGTATCAAAGCTATATGGCATGCAGAAATATAAGCATTAATGTGCGTGAATAGCTTGCTTACATGAAGATCACTGAGGTAACGACCATTATGGTTCCCACCATATATATACATTTTATCTTGAATGACCGCTGCTCCATGCTGCAATTTAGAGTTGACTTTGATGAGAGAAAAAACATTAATGAAAAGGGAAAAGATCAATGGCAATTCATATGAGAGACGCCAATACCTCATATCGAGCTTTTGGGCGTTGACCAGATATCTGAGGTGGCATCCATTGATCATAAAGAATAACTGAACCAACAGCTTCTGAAACAACATCTTTATCCTGAGTTTCCATCACAATTCCATTTTCAGTGGAAATAGTCTTTGTCTCAGGATAAGAGTTCCCATTCTCTACAACTGCCTCAACTTCAGAATTATGCTGTACGCAAAAGTATAAGAAAGTAAAGAAGAATGAGTTCTACAGTGGAAAGTTCCGGCAGCAAAAGAGGAATTAATATAAATCAGACTCAAGGCTCTCAACTCAACAGCACACTATTAGTAATTTAGTTCAGAACAGCTGTGGGCGCAGCAGTTCCAAACCATTTGGCACATAAACATAAAAAATAAAGAGTTAGCTGTATCTAGAAATTTATCTCATACAATAATATAAACATATATATATATATATATTTTAAAGTATCTCAATTTAATAATATATATATATATGCAGCTATAATAACTGGAAAATAGTAGTGTGGTGGTGCCAGGATGAGATTTTATAATAGTATGGCGGAGAAAGGACTACTGAAGATGTTAATGGACTAGCAACAGAAGCAGTAGTGGTATTAATGTCCATACTGACAAGTTGACGAATGTCAACAGCACTGATGGCAGTGACAAACAAGGTTGCAGCAGCTTTGGTAGTGGAATTACGGTGAGATGATAATCAAATTGGAAACGATTTCTTGTGATGGGAGCTCATTGCAATGTTGATTAAATGCCTATGGTGGCTGTGGAAATGCTATAGGTGGCTCTTCTAGAGGGGACAATTCTTTGAGTCACAAAATCAATTCATTTACAAGCTCTTATATATTTACTTGTGAGTAACTTCAATTATCCCCATCCCTACCCCGACCCCCAAAATATATTTCTATTGAACAAGTTATTTTTTATATATATCATTTTGTAAAAACTGCATCCAAATGGGTGTTGAAATTAATAGCTAATTGTTGAATGGTGACTAAAGTCTCACATCGGAAAAGCATAAAATGAATGAGTTATATACTTATGTAAAAAGGTACTACTGAAATCTCACTAATAAGGTTCATCTTTTAGTAAAAGAAATCCAAATCATTATATGTAACTCAATTTAAATTTAACATGGTATTGGAGTATATTTTGTTCATGGCTTTGGCCCAAAGATGACCCGTTTATGTGCCTCCCCTTGTGGTCTACGGCCAACTTGCAGATGAACATGCCTGTAATGGCCCACATGTGGAAGAAAAATATTGACATGTGAGAGGAAGTGTCGATTTAGTGGGGCCCTGGTTGTGCACGTGTCGAGCTCATCAATAAAAAAAAGTGAGGCTCACACGTGAGGGAGAGTTTTGATGTGGTAACAATAGTCTCACATTAAAAAAAGTATAAAACTAATTAGGTATATATAAGGGTGCAAGTGAAACCTATTAACAAGGTTACTATCAAGATTCAAGGTTGATCTTTTAGTAATGAAAGGCCAAATCATTATATGTAGTCCAATTTGGAATTTGGAATTGAACACTGACTAGCAGGCTGGTGCAATTAAAAGTAATCAGATTCTACCTTCCTGAATATAAAACATAGATTTCCTTTTAAACTAAGTGCATAGTTATTTTTTTTTTTTTTTGGTACTCCTCAAAACAATAAAAAAATCCTCATTGTCATCCCTCAACGGCTCAACCAACACCAAAGTACACATAAATCATATCTAAATAAAGAAAATAAATTAACATCTAAGACTGATAATCTATAGGCAAACATAATATATATATATATATATATCCTTACATTCATTTCCACATCTACAACAGGCTCTGCAACAAAGTCAGATGCTCTTGAATACCAGCCTGGATCTTCTTCCTACACAATCAAAATGAAAAAATAAAAAAATATTCACACGGACCTCCAAAATTGGAAGCAAAATTTTTTTTCACACCAACCTCCAAAATTTTCACAAAGAGGCGCATGGCTTCTGTCGAAGCCATGTTTCCAAGCCCATGCCAACTGCATATAAAATAAAATAAATCCATAAAACTTTCAACAAAGTGAACAAAACAATGTAAAAACATATGTATCAAAATGCAGATGTCAAATATAGTGTGCAATCTAGTATGACAAGAGTATGACAAGTGAGTAGCTTTTGGTGTGTGGGCAGAGGAAAATTTTGTTTATCGGTGTAAAACTTTTCAGCTTTAAACCTGTCATAGACTCTTTAGAAGACTTCTAAAATTAACCCCGCTTTTCCAACTCAAACAGGTAATAACTACACTAACTATCTTACTATTTTCATCCTTATGCTCTCACATCCTAAACCCACTTTTCTATCCCATTTGCAACACTACCAACAATACACTTCTCTCTCTTCCCAATATCTTCAACTCTTATTCTTAACTTCAGAAACTTCCACTTTGTAGACTGTATATGCTATTAAACCCTCCAAATATTAAAATGTAAATTTTTTCAAATTTACAGGAGGTATTTGTGAAGATTATGAATCGGAAATATCAAGCATAGCCGCTGAGCTGCTGAAAGGAAGAAATTATCACCATTGTGATAGCAGCCTATTTTCATCAAGGGCTGTGAGGCCTATCCAACATACAAATCGCTTATCTGAAGTATGCAACATGATCCAAAATATGATGCACAACTACATGGAAACGAATTGAACAAACAAAAGAAAATATCCATCGGAAGAAACTATGTTTCTCTTTTTTCTTATTAATAAAAAACTAAAATCTGAACTAACTAACCAAGCCAAAGAACTAATGACAAATATAAAGTCTACCTAAAGCCTAATACTAGAAAATGAAAATAAAATATTACAAAATTCCAAAACTACCCAAACATTTCCTTAAAAGATAAAAATCCCCCAAAACGGCCTCTAACGGCCCCTGAATGATTCAAAATGATGCAGGACACAACAAAGCGATGAGTATTGACCAAGGGCCTGTTTCAAATGTACCAAGCGAATTTTGGCCCATTCCAAGAACATCAATTTCCAACCCTGATCCACTTGCATCAAAGTGCCATCTCTACACCTCAATTCCTAGAGACAAATATCAATAGAAATTTGCAAAGCAGAGTTTAATTTTTAAGCTCACTCAGGTGAGCCTATACCTCTTAACATGTGTGTGTGCGCGCGTTTTGGGGCTAGGAGGGTGTGTATGTGCTTAAGAGATAAGAACTCGTACCTTGTCCATTTGCTTTGCTCAACAGGACTCCATCCTCTAGGTTTGGGAATGTTACAAGGTCCTATAGTAGCCTGCAGTCAACTTTTAAAATTAGTTAACACGGTAGTACTTTTGTAAGCTAGTTAAACTCACATGTCAAAATCATATAAGTAACCCCACAGAGTACAACATAGTACTTGTGTCACTGAAAATGACAAATGTCTTGAAAGCAAGTCCCAAAATGGTAAACACAAATTATGCATTGATTGAAGGAGCCAAAAGAATGTATTATCCTTCTACCAAAACCTGAGTACTACTTTAAACATAAGAATTCAGATTATAAAATGTCACCATTTCCCCAATTTTCTCAGTAACCAATTACAGCTAGAAATTGGATTTTGAAGAAACATTGAGCTTGCTCGTTCGTTATCGTCTATGGATAACCCATTTGGCAATGAAAATTTCAGTTTCAGCATCACAAACCAATCACCTTAAGACCCGACATTTACAAGCAATACTAACAAAAATCATTCTCTGGCAATTCTAATACTAAAAGCCATTGATTTCCTGATATGATTTTCCTAGTGCAAACCAAACGATCCCTTGCCCCTACCTTCTAACAACAATCAAACCCATCAACGGATCGGCATTCTCAACACACCAATCTCAATTCACGGATCCAGATCTAGCAGAATTGCACTCAAAAACAAAAACACAAAACAAGCTATCACTGAATAAATCAATAAATCAAAACACCAGATCCATCGAAAAAAAGCTGAAAAGGACACGGAAATGAATAAGAATTCGTCCTTGTTTCAGACAGTGAGAATTGAGTAGAACCTGCTGGTGCAGAGCGTAGAGGAGCAGAGCGACGTCGTTTGGGAACTTGGAGGTGACGGATTTGGAGGATCCATCGAAGCCCGCGTAGGAGGCTGCGGCATAGAACCTCTCCGGGTAAGCCAGGCCTGAGCTCGCACGAGCCATCGCCATGTCCGATTTGGTCTGTATCTGTTTGTTGGTAGCTGAGAAGAAGAAGAAGAAGAAGAAGAAATTGGATGTGTGTTTTTGTAAATTTGTAATGGAAATGTAACACTCAAGATTCAGATTCAATTTTGATGTGTATAAATATGTCTTTTGTTTAATACTTATTTTATATTGACACGTTTGGCGATGTTATGTGTTTTAAGGTTTTGTTGGAACATTGTGCTTGACATGTCCAAATTCACCATGAAATAAAATAATATTACATCTACTTCATGAATCATAACAAGTGCTCTTCTAAACATTTTCATGCAAATTACAAAATGACTTATTAAATTTGTTTGCGTTAATTAATTATTACTAGTATTTGTAAGTAAAGTTAAAGAATAAAAAATTAGCGTTTGTGCTCTCTCTTTCTCTATGTCGTTTTGAGAGTCACATAGAATTTTTAGTTGGCTACATCTGCTTTTCATTCTCAAAGCGGCGACAGTCTCTTAGATTTGCATACAGCAAATTGCGGTCTTTCTTGTTCAG
>JAYMTF010002025.1:0-20016 GCA_036897485.1 Pelargonium nanum | reverse complement strand
AACCAATAAACATGAGAAATCTTATCACACCCATATTCCTATCTATCAATTATAGAATCACTAAATAACATATAAACATTACCATACACGTAAACTATTATGAAAATCACCTGAGTACTGCAAAATCAGTCTTCTTCGTCCAGAAAGCAACGTGTTCGTCGTTTAAACCTTCCTCAACTGTGTTTGTCTCTGAAGTCTCTCTTCAATTTAAAGCAAATTCATTGTATTTTTAATAGCAATGAATTAAAGCTGAAAATGGTGGTTCAAATGTTCTTTCAAATTTACGAGAGTGATGATGGTTTAGGGGGCAATCCAATCACTAACCAAGCAAAGTATAAGGATAATATGGTCCAAAATATCATTTCTCTTTCCTCCTACTTGGACGTAGTTACCATTTCCTAATTTCTCCAAAATCACTTCTAACCTCCTTTAGCTTAGTTGGCAGACCAAATAGGAGGAGAGAGAGTATCATTTACAAAACATGGTTGCTGCCTCTATATCCTTGTTGGAGGAGCAAAACGAGCAACATCTAGAGTTACCAAACAGGCTCTAATGGTCTAATACATGTCAATCATATTCCATATCATGTCTGCTAAACTTTAAATGATTTTGGCCAATAATGAATATCAAAATGTCAAATAATCATTTCAAACACATGATATACAACACTTTCGGTGTAAAATAACACCATAATGGTTGGAAATAACTCAAACTCTACTTTCATAAAACCCAAACCAGACTAAACATCAAACTAATTTGAAGATAAAAAAAACTAAGTCTAATTTTTTTAGTGATCCAAGCTTGAGACACTAGTATTCTAGGAGATAGTCAAACTGGTTGATGAAGTATGAACGATTGTTACAAAACTTTAAGCTAAATATCAAAAATAGCCATTAATATTTGAGTTGAAAATAACATAAGTGACAACAATGGTTGTTGAGCAGTAATGAAGACAACATATAACTGTTTTGAGTGCCATTAAATCATTAATAGAAGATGATAAGGTTAATATGAGTTTTTTCACACAAACTTTCACTCACTCTCGTGCCCTTTCTTGAATGTAGGAACTAATTCCTTACTTCTTAAAATGTCAACTTCAAGAAGATTAAACAGTTACCACCAAGCGTGTGAGTCAATTAATAAGATATTGTTCGAGCTTAAATTGAGGTCTCGAGTTCGAGTTTCAGAGAATGCAGCTGCATTAAAACTTGGTAGGGAGAGTTTTGCCGCCCTTGTGTAACTACCAGGCTTGAATGAGGATTAGTATGAGTGTGGTAAAATGGCTTAAAGGTGTCAACCGCGAGTTTGTGGGCACACTCAAAAACCTCATGGTTTAGAAAAAAAAAACGACTTAAATGTGACAACCGCAAATTTATGGACCCGCTCAAGAACTTCATAGTTTAGAAGAAAAAAAAAAAAAGTTGTGGCCGAAAGATCCAGCTTTTTGCCAGATATGCAAGTCACTAGTATTGTTATCAAACAAGTTTATCTTATCTTGATTTCAAGTCACTAGTATTATTACCAAACGAGCTCTTCATCTTATGTTGATTTTAGTAACGTTGATTGACACCAAGGTGTGACATGATTTTCCATTCATAAAATTTGATAAATCAGACAAGATTTACACATGTCTAAGATAAAATAAATCAAAATAATGCTGCAATGATGGAATCACCAGACAACATTTTGATTTAATCAAAAAGAAAAACACAAACAAAAAAATTAGCATTAACTAATAATTAGTTAACTCTTAATTAGGAACCGCTTGCTTTCTTCAACTCCTCCTTGATTTCTCCTTCCGTCGATTTCCCCCTCTCATTGCTACGCCATTCACTTCTACCACTCGATTTCATCTCTCTACACCTGCCGGCGTTCAGATCTCCGGCCGGCAGCGCCAACATTCCGCCGGAAATTTCACGCCGGAGATCCTCCACTGCTTTCCTCAGCAGCCCGTTCTCCGATTGCAAACCCTCCAGCTGGCGCTTCACTATAAGACAGGTCTCCACCACGTCAGCGTTCCCAACTCCACTCCGTTCCGGGCCCACCTTGGAATCATCGCCGTCCACGTGTTCGATCCCAATCTTGTTCATCACCAAAAAGGGGATCTTCTGGAGCGAAAATCCACCCGCCGAATTGGCGCCGCCACCGCCACTCTTCCCCTCCACCGGCGCTCTCACTCCCCACCGGAAGTTCACCACGGCGCGGCCCTTCACCGGCAGAGCCGTCGTCGCCGACATCTCCATGCCGGAGAGCAACCTCGAGATCGAACCGGCGTCCGCGAGTTCCGAATGCAAATCCGCGAATTTCTTTCCAGAGAAAATTCCGTTCTCCATCGGCGCATCCACGACCTCAATCGAAGAATCGCGCTCAAGGACGACGCCGTTTTGGGCCGCCGCCGGCACCGTCTTGTCAAAAACCGACGACTGCGACTTCTTGATCGAGAAATCCCCAAACCGCGGCTTGAAATGAAGCATAAACGAAGGATTGTTCCCGCGGCCGAGCAAATTGAACTCGGCGCTCATCAGCAAGGAACTGGAGAACGGCGAGCCGTAGGCTCCGGTTCCGGTCTTGATGACGAGTGAGAAAGGGTTCCACGTGTCGTTGGGACGGTAAGCGAACCTGATCGACGGCCCGGACTCGAAGAAAGTGCCCAAATTGAGAGTGAGCTCCTTGGACTCGCCGGCGACGACGCCGGATTGGAATGGCATGCCCAGGATGTTGAGAGGCACTTTGGCCCTGAACAGCGGCTTCTGCTCTTCGCGAAACTTGAGCGAAGCTTTCATATCTGGAAAATTTGACAGATTTGTCGATTGAAATTGCAAAAACCCTAACTCTAATCTGAAATTTTGATTCGATTGTGGACAGTGGAGTGAAGTCAGTAGGTGAATTTATGGTTTTGCAAGGAGAGAGTGGGAAGAGAGAGTCTGAGGATCTGCGTATATTCCGCCATTTTTTTGGTGGATTGGTGCTCTGGGCGGTTAGGTGTCACTCATATGTAATTCGGGTCAGGCACCTCTGACCCGTTCACAAATACCCTTGTTTTTGTCCAAAACAACACGATGCTACTCGCTAGTCGTATATTTATTTTGTCCAACTGTAGGGGTAGATTCGTAAAATCAGTGAGTATTGACAGGCGTTAGAAATTTGAATATTTTTAAAAAATTAGCCAATCAGCAGAGATATCATGGGCTCTACTTAAAATACAATGTGGGCCTCGCGGGAAGGTAGAGAAAAGTGTATTGGGCTTTTTACAGCTGGCGGCCCAACAAGGTGGGATTAGCTTGTTACGCAAGCAAGTCTGGCTTCACATATATACCGAAACGCTCGTATAAAAACTGAATCGTTCATGATGAGTCAATCTTTCTTGTTTCCTTAACCCGCGAGTTGCAGTGACCTTTAAACTTCTCATTTAATTTCCTTTTTCTGAACTCGAATTTCAGCCCGAACTCGGTTTCGAATTCGAATTCTAGGGTTCTATTTCTTCCCTAAAATTCCAAATCAATTTCTCTACTGCTCAGTACATAGAAAAATCCAGAGGTATGGTAGGAATCGACAAAAGCGAGTTGCGTAGTAGCAGTAGTAATGGAGTTGGTGGCGGCGGCGGCGTTAGTGGTAGCAGTAGTCGTGCAACAGACGAAGCAGGTGAGCTTGGGACCAGCAATTCAGGGCAAGAAGGTGCGCGGAGCCGCAGACGCCTCCGATCTGGATACCTCGCCGTGAAGACTCGCATTCATGGTAACTGACTTTGCTGTTTGTTTTGCTTTTGTGTTTGAACAAGTCTGGAGTTGAGTTGGTTATTATTGCTTATATTTGGTGTTTGAGGTTATCTGTAATGGCTGTGCAGATGAGAGAGAGGAGATGCTGAGGGCTGATTCTACGAGGTTTAAGGAAATATTTGATAAAGTGGAGAATTTGCATAAGCATGGTATGTTGTTGGAAGCTCTATTCATAGTGCTTCATTTATTGTTTCCGGCTTTTATTTGAAAATGTTGCATGTTGGTAGAGTTGGACAATTTGAATTTTAGGAGTGCATTGTTTCTGGCTGAACTTTTAAGATTTACCTACCTCGTCTTTAATGAATGAAATAAACATAGTTTAATAGTATTTTAGGTAAGATGGAAAGGTCCTAGTGTTTGTTTTCATTTTAGAATGTAATCTAATTTAAGCAATTTCCCCAAAGTATAATTTATAGCCGAACTATTTTTTACATTTCTATATCAACTACAGTTTATTTTATGAAATTGTTACACGGCTTCTCATAAAAAAACATATATAGAACTAATATGGGAATTTCTGATGGTGACAATATTAACTAGTATACTGCAGTAATCCTGTTAGAAAAAAAGGAAAGATAAAATAGAACCGTTATTTGCACAGTATACAATCGTCAAGTAACCTGTATTAGGTAGATAAATATACAATGCAATTTTGGTGTCAAGATCTTTTCCTAGTTAAGCTTATTAGCAAAGATGCATATTTTTCCCTTGATGATTGAACCGTAGATCTTCCTTATATTGTTAAACTAGCAATTACTTTTTTTTTTTTGATAAGCGACAGGACAGCAGGCCTACAAAGGCCTGTGTTTCTAACCCCCTAGTGGGGGCGTCACCCGAGTTAGTTGTTAGCTCCCCTTAAACCCAAAAATCCCACCCCATACCGTCGGCAAGGAGGTTCGAACCTGAGACCTCAAAGGAAATCCAAAGCGCATCAACCGCTTGGCCCAACATGATTCAAGATCATTGTTGTAGGAACTACATGGAGAAAGATAATGTACCTTAAGAGTTAATAAGCAGTGGTTATTTTTGTTTTAAAAGGGTTTGTTTTTTCTTCTTCAGATCTAATAGGGTCTTCTTGCACCCTGTTTTTGGAACACAAGGTTGTGTCATGATTTACATGTCTTGTCGTGTTTTTTTTCCAATGACTTTCAGTGCAAAATCCAAGAGAACAGGTTGCGGATGCTGAAGCTCTTTTGGACATTACAAGCTCCTTGCTTTTCTCAGTGAAGGCACTCAACAAAGAAGGAATTACAGCTTCTGATTTTATTAGTTGTCTTCTTAGAGACTTTGGACGACAAAATGGACCAAATGGTGGAAGGGACTCAATTGTTTGGAAAGATATTGGAGCTGTTGTCTCACATATACTTAGGAGCGGCCCTGGATGCTGCACCATGTAAAACGAATACATTATTTATATTATCTTCTCTTTTTATTCCTTTACTTTTCTGAGTTTGATTCTTACCTACTTCTGTAGGATTGGGCCTATGGATACTGAACCAAAGCAGCGAAAGACTTATGTTCGTAGAAAACATGTGAGACCAACAGAAATGTCCAAGCCAGGGGAGGTGATGTTTCTGATTGATTATTTTTTTTCTTCTTTTCAATGACTATATTATTGTGAATTAGTAGTAAAATGGGATAAATACTTTAGTACAGCTGGAAGATATCATGCTGAAAGAATTAGCAATTTTTTTTTCTATTGATGATTATTCGTCGACAGCAGTATTCACTAGTCACTTATTAAGTTATTATGAAATGACAATAACACAAGACCCTATTTAATTATAGTGGGGCATGTAGCACATTATATTGCTCCTATTTGCTCCACTTTGATCTTTTGTTATTTTAATATAGGTTAAAGTTATATTGTAGCACTGATACCCCTCTTAAAAGGGGTTTGCAATATAATTAGAGCACTGTGTATTATTACGAGGTTATATGAGTACCTAGGTGTAACCAAAATTTGTTACTGCAACTATTTCGGAACCTTTGCCATGTTCTGTTTTGTGTTTGTGTGCGCATTTAAAGAAACTTCTAATTTCTGTTAAATAGGCACAACACTGATTCATTATATATGTACATGTTTGTCAGCCTTACCTTTTATCATCCGTTATTTTATTATCCCTTGACATATGAGCATTCAACTAAATTTCCATGTGGCATTGTGCAGCTTGAGGACACTCCTACAGATGAGAGAACAGATACAGATTTGAATATGTTAACCATGTTTAATATATTGAAGAAAAACAGAAGTGTCAGACTTGAGAATCTAGTATTGAACAGAAATTCTTTTGCGCAGACAGTGGAAAATCTGTTTGCCTTATCATTTCTAGTTAAAGACGGGAGGGCTGAAATAAGAGTGAATGAACAAGGCTATCATCTAGTTTGTAAGATTTCTTTGCAATCTCTCTCCCTCTCTCTATCTCTATCTCTCTCCTCTCCATTTACAACTTGTTTTTCATGTGTCAGCACCAAGGAATGCTCCTGCTAACAGTGC
Organism: Pelargonium nanum; assembly: GCA_036897485.1. NCBI lineage: Eukaryota > Viridiplantae > Streptophyta > Magnoliopsida > Geraniales > Geraniaceae > Pelargonium > Pelargonium nanum. Next base: position 13,743 of record JAYMTF010002025.1, on the reverse strand, counting down.
AGTTATTTCTGGGGAAGTTGCTTACTGCCACTTTATCTTCAGATTTGACTACAAAGACTGGGAGGTACTTGGACACAACCATATCTATTCTACTTAATAAACTGTGTTAAGTTTCAGGCCTCAAGAATTTGGTAATTTGATTTGTGGCACATGTTTGGTGATGAAAGGGTACCCTGTGTGAGCTAGTTTTTGTCAACATTGAATGACCTAATTTCGCTATCCATCATACTTTCATTTTGCCATGTCCTTTTCCATAATTTATGTTGCGAGATTATTATTGTGTCAAAATAGCCACTTCTAGGATGATGCTGTTATGGTTATCTTATATCGAGTGTTTTACTCTTTTCCTATTATATCTGAACCTGCCTCTATATGGAATACAGTTGATGACATGTTCCGTCACAGCTGAGGAAGAGCTGATGCCTCATAGGCATCAGGAAGATAAAAGTTACTCTCAACGAGATTCAATGTCTGCCACTTCAAATAATCCTCAACCAAAATCAGGGTTAAAAACACTTCATGCAACAATACCTACTGCTACAACTCCAATTAAGAAAATATCCAGGAACCGTGGCTTGTTTTTACGAGAACATTCGACTGGAGAAGACTCTTCTAAAAGTAATGATGCATCTCCTCAGAAAGGGAAGCGTAAACTGTTGTGAGTCTTGTGCAGATTTTGGCTCCTTAGCATCCTCCCATTTTCCCCCAGTGATGGTACAGGTTTAATTAGTCTTCCTACATCAGTAGGAATTAGCCTAGAATTGTACATGTTTCTTTCATTACATGCATTAGTACAAATATATTGTTTTTGTCTCTTTAAATTTCACAATTAGTGTTGCATACGGCACAAGAAAATGAATCACAGCTTAAACATGCAAATTCCAATAAAACTATCTATTGAAAAGGGGAAATGACATTTTCTGTCTCAATAGTCAAGAGATTTAAGAGAAGGGCTGTCTACTGCTACTCCCATGATATTTAGGCCATTGTCAACGAACACAACAGCTCCAGTGATAGCCGAAGCCAAGGGAGACAGCAGAAACGCAGCAACATTTCCCACCTCATCTGTTTTACAAACATTATTTAAGGCTTCCAGTTTTCCGCATAGAAATCAAAGGTAAGTTGTGTTGTGGAGTGAATTCAAACATACCTGCACTCAGTTCTTTCTGCAAGGGTGCATTAGAGAGTGAATAGTTAATCTGGTCGTCTATAATACCAATCGCCTTTGCAGCACGAGTTCTTAATGGACCTGAAATTATGTACGTATATGTCTGGCCTTTAGCAAGTGAAGGCGCCATGATCAATAGTTACAGTAAGTTACCTGCAGATATAGTGTTGATTCTGATTTTGTGTTTTCTTCCAGCTTCAAATGCCAGCGTCTGCATCATATATGCAAATGCGTTAAAGTCATAGCATCCTCGTGAGAGTGGATGAATGATGTTTAAGAGAGTGTAAACTCACTTTTGTATCGCTCTCTAAAGCAGCCTTTGCTGAGCTCATTCCTCCGCCATAACTGTGCGAAAGGTTTAAAACTCAAGTAATGCAGTTCTAAGTTGCAAAAAAATTGGATATCGTATGCTTATTTGCTTACCCAGGAATCATTCTGGTGGAAGCAACGTGTGTTAGAGATATTGATGCACCACCTGTAATATCAAACACCACACCTTGAATATCTAGCAACATTTGCTTCTGCACATTCTAAATTCTCATTGTTGTTTACAGATTATGGAAGCAGAAACTAATGGAAACTGGAAGAGAAATGTGCCTGGATTCATTATTGGAAGGAAATGCTGGAGCAAAGACACATTGGAGTAGGTTGATGCTGAGACAGCTGCAATGTATCCTTTCCTTGATGTCTGTAAAAGAGGTTTGCTAACCTGTGCGCGAAACATTAACACACAATTACCACTGACAAGTCGGGAAAATAACACGAACGAAGAAAGGTCAAAGATGCTAAACCTCCGGCCCATTTGCAAGTGAGTGCACAAGGATGTCAATGCTGCCAAAGTCTTGTTTCACAGTTTCAACCAACTCCTGCCAAAACAGGTCACCATTCAACTCACTATTTTGAATTCTTGTGCAGTATCACATATTAACATTAGGGTCTCAGAAGATATGCAACATTGTTGTTATACATAGTTTCATCGACACCAGTGTACACAACGAGCATCTCTTATGAATCTTGCACGACTAAGAGATAATGTTAACGTATTTTCAACCCGTACTGCATAATGTATGGTGAGTCTATTATTCAAGTTTATAGAATACATTGAAAACTATACATTTAGCACAAGATTAGTAGGGTAAGATCCGAATAGTGGTACCTGAATTGTCCAATTTGAATACCCTGCATAACGTTTGCTCGTCTTTACCTGCAAAAGACAGCAAAAATATATTTTAAAAGAGTATAATCCGACAGCAAACTACTTATCCTGGAAACTACAAGGGAACGTTTTCTTTTACATCTTCTGGAACATCCTCAGGAGTATCATAACTCGCATCCAATGGATAAATCTTTGCTATCTCCATTAAAGAACCATCTGGCAATCTGTACATTTTCAGTAGAGTTACAGTCAATTTAGTTTTAGTAGATCCAATTGAACACGAGAATATGCAGCAATCATATATCCAATCTGTTCTTACACGCGCGATTCATTGAGCTTCCCACGTTTTAGATTGGTTTCAAATATGTTCAAAGCCTAACCAAATAACCAATACAAACTTTAGTTTAGGTACTGAAATGAAGAAAGTTTATACAATTTGCAGTACAAGAAAGCAAGTTAGAGCAATTTACATACAGGAACCCATGTACCGATGAGAATTTCAGCACCTGCAGCAGCTAGAGACTTAGCTATCGCCCAGCCATATCCATTATCATCAGCCACCCCAGCAATAAAAGCTCTTTTACCTGTTAACAGGAACTTCAAGTTTGATTAGTCACTTTCTTTGTGGACAAGAATCAAACAGATGATCTACAATAAAATTGCCTTTAGGAAATGATCCACACATTCAACATATAGAACACACAACAGTAAATAGAAACGATCTATGTCCGATAATAACAAAGATGAGAATAATTAAGTGTCAAACGCATATCTGCAACAAAATTAGAATATATATAACCTCTAAGATCGATGGGTAGCCCTGGGATGGGGTTTGGTTCAGACATTGTAGCTCTGGTAGCAAGCTTTTCAAACCTTCTGGGCCCTGATTTAAAGCTCAGGGATGAGCTCGTAATTAGCTTGTTTCGAGATACATCTGTAAACTCCGTATTGAAGACTGTTGTTGGCTTCAATATTTCGCGAGAAGAACAAATGCAAGGCCTCATTGCTGCAGCATAAACGCTAGCCGGAGTTGCAGTGAACGCCATTTTCGAATAATCTATATCAGTAATATCACAAAACTTGTCAATATATATCAGATTCCAAATTATTGTCAGCCAAATTGTGAGCTTGAATAGGAAAAACTAGAAAGGTATAGAGAGTGACCTGTGATGGAGAGACTTGATCGGAGGAGAGAGAGGTTTGGTTTGGAGACGGACAGCTTAAAAGCTGGTGCTTGCAGTGCAGTGCATTGAATTTTGGCGGCAATGTGATGAACATTTATGAAGTTGATTTTAATTTTTAACGCCCTCTGCTTCGTCTCTAATTATTTGGTTTCATCATTTAATTTGTTTGGTATGTAATAAAAGTTCATCATCACTTCTTCTTCTTCTTCTTCTTCTTTTTCTTTTATTTATTTATTTATTTATTTATTTTTATTATCAAATTGCCTAGCACTTTTATTTCATGAATTGGCTGATACAAAATGATTTGTACTTACGTATCAATAATTATGAGTATTAATCTTGAATACCAACTATTCGTATGACTGACAAAAATATTAAAATAACTTTTTTTGAAGGATTAAAATAACTATTAAGAGACCTGTCATTGATAATATTTACTGTATAAAATTAAATTCAAATAACAACATAAATTAAATCATTAATAATGAATTGCTTATAAAACTTACAGCACAAAAGAGAGAGAAAATTAATTTAAATATAAATACATTGGTGAATTTTTCCTATAATAATTCAAAGTAAGAGTTTGTTTATGATTTTTAATTAGGATTTTCACATGTATTTAGCTTGTGAAGTTGAAGTTTTTTCTTATTATTTTTTTCGGTTTATACCATGGGGTTCCTGAGTAGGTCCGCACACTCGCGGTTGGCACCTTTAAGCCGTTTTAACGCACACAGACTAATCCCCATTCGAGGTTTGCTCTCAGTTAAAGCTTTCACCTCTCCCCATGGGTGTGTTGAGCGAGGATCGAACGCAAGCGCTCTTCCCACTCACGAAGTTTCTTATTTTCGTATTTTGCTACGGTAAGTTTTTTGTAAGGTTTGCGTTTACAAATATTGTTGTAGTAAGAATTTTGGTTGTAATTATGGTAATTTAATTTACTTATAATAGAATGAGCACCTATATAAATAAGTAAAAAATTATGCCGAACTAAACACTTGATGATGTTGCGTTGTAACATATGATATAAACACATTTTTATTATTCAAAACTTTTATTGCGTACTAAACCTTATCTCTCATAAATTTTTAGCACGTAACCCTACTCTATAAGAAAATTTGTGCACTTTCTTTGGTTGTAATTTACCAAATTATTATCGAAATAATTAATATGACACGTTGGATTTGCTTGCATACCATTAATATGTAAAAAGAAGTAAATTCTACAAATTTCATTTTTGTGGTACCCATAGCAACAAAAAAAGTTAAATATTATAAAGTCAGCTTTGCTTCTAGAGTATGTCTTGAAGATCCAATACAATTGGACACTTCTGAGCCCAATATGTCAATGACAGCCCAATCAACTTCCTTAGGCCCATTATAGTATGGGCCGTCGGTTGAGGCCCAATTTATAAGATCGGGCCCAGCATTGCATCATCAGTAACCAGAGCACGTGATGGAACACGTGTCTGCGTTTAATTTTATCGGAGGGCGCGGAATCTAATCAAATAGACAAATACAATGAACAATTTGTAAATTTAATAATTATTTACATTTCTCATTATTACATCAACCAATAGAAATAAACTAAAATAATGAATAATATAAATACTGCATAAAAATCATTTTCACTTTATCGTCTTTTTTTGGTTCTCACTCAAATCCTCGAAGCCTCTCAGCTCCTTCTCTTCCAAAACCCTCATCTTCCTCTTCCTAGGGTTAAGGTTTTTGGTCCCACCGATCTGTCACTGTACCTCCTATGGTTTTGACGGTCCTGCACTTAGTCTTTTGACCTATTTGTAGTTTTATTTTATCTACTACATATATATTTTTGGGTGGTTGTGGTTCGTTTGGATCTCGATCTGTGCTGGTTTCTTCGACTTCGATGGATATGCGCAAGAGAGGGAGGCCTGAAGCTGGATTTAACGCGAATGGCGGAGTCAAGAAATCTAGGCAAGGTATGTGCTTTCTTCTTTGTCTCTACTGGTCTCTGAATTTACTTTCCAGTTGCTTGCATTTTTAGTTAATTTTGTCTGTTTTTTCTTCGGTTGAGGAGAGAGTGTAGAAGCAGGGAAATGAGTGTGTTTGGTGCTAATTTATAAAACATTGAGGTTCCAGCAAATGATGCTTCTCAATTAGGAGACTGTGGATCTATGATTTTGCATTTTCCTCTTTGTTTTTCTAGTTAGCAGAGTACTGTGTGTTATGGTTTTTAATTTTCCATCGTTCTTTGCTCTGGTTAGTTCTGGTGATTTTGAGGGTTGTGTGTACAGTTCTGTTTCTTGGACCATTAGTGCTTCCTTTTTTCTGAATTAAAAAAATGTTTTATTTGAAGTTTCCGCCTTTAATGTAACACGAAATTATGGAGAAAACACATTATTTGGTGTTTTTCTTATAGATGTTAGCAACAAAAAGTTATTAGACGCAGATTTTCATGAGTAAGACATAAAAGCCTGAGTTTGAAGTTACTTGTTTCTTCAAGTGTCCGGGTTATGGTATTTTTGTTTACCTACTGAGTGTTCAAATTCCAGGCTTGCAAGAGTACTATTTTCTTTTGGGGGCCATATGAAGTTTGGGTTAAATTCTGACTAGTTGATTGTGATACAATAAGACTATTCTTATGTATTATTTTTATTTTTTTGTGAAAATGGGTTACAGTACACATCACTCATTTTGTAGATTAGGCACTGTCTTGAGGATAGTGTATAGCCAACATTGTTGCTGTGCAGCCGTGGGCATCCCCTCTGTCAAGTCATTGAAATTTGAAAGTAAAAAATAAATAAATGAACGTTTTATCATATTTTTAAGATCAAGTTCAAATGACAAATATTGTGTCCATGTTCTGGAATAGGTACCTCATTTATAAAACAGATAGTGGTGTTTATGTTATTTGAGACTATAATTAAACAAACAAGTTCTGAAATTATTCATAAGATTATTTGCTTGTGTATAAACTTCTATTTTCTTTGAGTCAGTTCCTAGACTTTTATTCATAGTTTCATACAGTTTCAGCCCCTACACTAGGTGAAATTTTGGTTTATCCCTATGAAGGTTCCAGCCATAGTAATTTTTAAAAATTCTAGCGTTGGATCTATTTTTAAATTCTAAATGAAAAAATTACTCTCATTTTGTAAACTATTGATGGAGCCAAGTTGTCCTTAGTGGATCAAAAGTTTCAAAATATGATGATGATGGTGGGAGGGGCGTGAAGAAGAATATAGTGATGATGATAAAGAAGCTGTGCTTAATGATGACAGTGACAAAGACGAAGATGATGATATTGAAGAAAAATGAGAGTTAGAGCAAGATAAACTAGGAGAAGAAAAAGATAAGTAATTTAATCAAGACTCTGGCGCCAAAATCTTCATAGGGGATAAACCACAGTTCCATCCAATCAAGGGGATTCAACAATAAAAAAATCAGTTTGGGGATTGACTCTAAAAAACTTGTTGAAGTTCAGAGAATACAAAAGCATTTAACCCTTATTCATAGTATTCTTTCTTATGAATTATTTAAACATTATAACTATTTTCTATTAATGTAATTTTGAGTGGTTTTGATGAATTTAATGAATTTCTGGTATTCTAAAACTAATTAAATTAAAAATCTAGAGATAACTGAGAAAAAAGTAATCAATGTTTTGTAACAGAAATGGAGTCCGGTGTAGGAAGCAAATCGAAGCCATGCACCAAGTTTTTCAGGTTCAAATCTTGTCTTATCTAAATAATTATCTTCTTTTTTCCCTTTTGTTTGTAAGATCTTGGAAGAATTTAATATGCCTTGTCACACAATTAAAAGACTTTGAACTGCACTAATGAATTGGAGAACTTTGTAGCTTTTATACAGGTACTGATACATACTACAATCTGCTCTAATCAAGTCAAGAAATGCTATATGACAGATATTGCTTTATTCACAATGACAGAAAGATAATACTTCATTGGACATAATTGACAGTGAAGTGGTTAATGTTGAGATAATGAGATTAATTATTTGCTCTAATTTACTGTATGTGTTCACCCTTCTGCTAATTGACTGCTTAAGTTTTAACTAAATAATAATATTTTCCAGATTTTAGTAGATTCATATGGTTATTGATCTCACCCTTCCTCATGTAAGTTAATGAGTTCACTGTTTTAAGTGAATGTCTTAATTCTTGTAACCTCAGCATCACATTCAGGTAAAGTTGTTTAACATTGCATTTTTGTTGGTAATGCTTCGACACAAATATTTTATTATAAACTCAAGCTCAAGGATGACAAAAATAAGTCTAGAAGATTTCCACATCATATTATAGGGATGTTGAATTATTTCTTACTTTTTGGTAGTAAAAAAATTCATTTTCCCTTTTTCTTGGGTGTGTCATGTTTCATTTCTTCTTATTTTGAATTTTTTGTTTTGAAGTTTTGATCAGTAACCCCAGGGTCCTCTGTTTATGTCCGGCTTCTGTTTAGTTATGATTTGTGTGACATGTACAAGAGTTACATTATTTCTTAACTGTTTGTGTTGAATTCTTAACAATTTTTACTTGTTGGAATATTATAGCATGGAGAGATTACATGTATATACTTCAAAAAAAAATTTACAAAGACACAAGTATGACATACAATACAATAGTTTACCAAACACGTGTCACAGAGTCTCCAAGAGCCAATTCAGGGAATAGTTCATAGAGGTTGTCTCCTAGACATACTAGTGAAGAGGCAAGATAGAAATATAAGGTATTAGTTGGTAATAAAATAATGAATCGTGTAGGTAGATGGATAAATTATGTATGTAGTTGTTTTCTGAAATGGCTTGGTTGTTGATGTATCATGAAGGTGTGTTGAATATTATGGTTTTTTATGTTGAAAATAGTGTACAAGGGATCCTACTGAATTCAGTTAAGGTCCATAGTCTGTACTGTTAACTATAATGCCAAGGTGTCATGGTGGATTCTGTCAAATTAGGGTATACTTATCATTATCCTGCAGTGAAGGTATGAGTGAAGAATGTTAAAAAAAATTGCCTCTTTATGTTACTAAATATGTAAAGTTTTGGCTTAAGGAAGAGTTTTAGAAGCCAAACCCTAATAAATTGTGGGTATTAGAAGTTTAGAGGAGTGCAGGGAAATTGGCAAGGTTGAAGCACTTTGTTAGCGTTGACAGGAGACAAATTCTAATTTGGTCTAGGAGCTTGAGGTCAAGGCAAAAAGGGGAACATATATGGTAGAGTAGCTGCAAGAAATTGCTTGAGTAATGGATTAACCTGAACTCAATAACTGATTCTCTGAAGTGTGATGTTTTTCAGACATCCTTAATAACAAAGCCGTACGTTTGATTTTTCCAAATTTTTGGTAGGCTTTAATTAGATGTGGAGCTTCAATTAAAACCTTATGGGAGTAGGTTATGGATTGAACCTTAGGACTTAGGAGAACTATTTCTACATGACAGATTGATATTAAACAAAATCCAGAATTGTTTTAGCAAATTACAAAATATAATGATTAAGCATGAGTAATTCATATTAAGAAATTTTCAAGTTGAACACAATGTTGTGGTCAAGGAAAAGCAAGGTGTGTAGAATTCTTACATCTAAATCTTGTAAAAAAATAATACTGGGGGCACAACTTAAGAGCATCGGTTGCTTGAGATGTAAAAACCATATAAGTTCAATCTGTAGGTTCTGCAATAGTGGCGAGGATAGACAAATTATGCTGTCTTTTTCTTTCTTTGTTAGTCATTTTCTGTTGGTTAATATGATATTAGAGAGAACTTAAAGACTCAAATATAATAAGTTTGTAAAGCAGATTCTTAGAGAGCAAACTCAGCAGGGTTGATATTTTAACTGTTAATCTGTACTCCATTAATGTCTAGCATTTGAAAGTGTATGATGCAGTTATTTATTTGATGTTTTCTTATTGTAGAATTAGGAAATTGACAATGTTAGTAGATCTGTTAATTTGAATTCAGTCATCTATTGTCCTTAACCAAGATATCTTCTATATTTATATAATGTGATGTAATTGAAATATTGCTGCATAAGATTGCAATATTCAGTGATATGCTTTATGTCTTCTGACATGTGGCTTGTGTTCATTGTAGCACTTCGGGCTGTCCATTTGGTGAAGGTTGCCATTTTCTGCACTATGTTCCTGGTGGTTATAATGCTGTGGCCCAGATGATGAATTTAGGCCCAAATGTTAATCCGATGTCTAGAAACATGGCACCCCCACCACCAATGCCAAATGTTTCCTCTCCATCTGCAGTAAAATCTCGTATGTGCAGCAAATATAATAGTGCTGAAGGCTGCAAATTTGGTGATAAATGCCATTTTGCTCACGGTGAGTGGGAACTTGGTAAGCCTATTGCTGCTTCCCATGATGATCCCCGTGGCATGGGACATGGTCCTGGCCGTATGTCTGGGCGGATGGAACCACCCCCACCCGGCCCTGCTGCCAGCTTTGGTGCCTCAGCCACAGCAAAGATCAGTGTTGATGCGTCACTTGCAGGAGCCATTATCGGGAAGGGTGGTGTGAACTCCAAGCAAATTTGTCGGGAAACAGGAGCTAAGCTTTCCATCCGGGATCACGAGTCAGATCCCAATCTCAGGAACATTGAACTTGAAGGAACATTTGAGCAGATCAATCAAGCCAGCGCCATGGTAAGGGAGCTAATTGTGAGCATTGGTTCAATGGCCCGCCCAGCAAAACCTGCAGCTGGTCCAGGGGGTGGAGCTACTCACGGGAGCAACTTCAAGACAAAACTTTGCGAGAATTTCACCAAAGGTTCTTGCACGTTCGGAGACAGATGCCATTTTGCACATGGAGCTGCCGAGCTGCGCAAGGCTGGAATCTAGTCCCAGTTGTGTTCCTGTTAGTTGGTGTTGACATGCTATTGTGCAGAGTCTTGTATTGTTGGAGCATGTTTTTAGATTGTGATGATATCAGAGTTTTCCGGGCTTCTGGTTTCTATTCTAGAACTATTTAATATGATACTTGGTTGTTCTTTTTAATCATAGTAACATTTGACTGTGCCAGATTCATTTGAAACTGTAGTTCATGTTGTTTTGGTATAATTTTATTATTGGCAGTTATATGCATGCAGAGATATAATTACACGTGACATTGTCAAGAAAAATAGGCAACAAACAAAAACACATGCAAGAAACAAGCAGATAGCAGATCAGAATACAAGATTCAATGGATGGACAATATCTCATTTGCTATCGCTGGCGGCGGTTTCTTTGGACGACGTAGGTTCCGCCCCAGCAGCGGTGGTTTCCGATTGGTCCTTCTGGGTTTGGGTGGTGGTTCTGGCGGCGAATGATTGAGATCTGGCGGTGATTTTAGTGGGAGAATTGCCGGAGCTTGTGCCGCTGAGGCTGAGCTGCCTGGTCAAGGCGTTTTGCTTCTGCGCCTCGAGCTTGGTTCTCTCGGCTTGGGCGATCCTCTCTTCCTTCTTCTGCGTCGCCATTTGCTTCTCCACTGGGTGTTGCGCTGACATTATCTCTATCTGCACATCCCCAAATCAAATCAAATTACCGATCTATCATTTGTCATCATCAACGTTTAATAATTTGAAATTGATGTTGATATACACATTACCTTCTCTTGCACGGTAGCTTTGGTCTTCTCCAACCCAGATACAGCCGAAGCTGCTATGTTGCTGGCTGTTTCCTTGATGGCCTGCATTTTTTTTGTATCTACTTCTTTTTTATTTTTTGTGTTGTAATTTTCGTTTTTTTCACACTCCAATGATGGATGGATAGATAGTAAGGAAATTGTTGGAGGAGGTTAAAACTTAAAAGGAGATATGGAGAGAGGGAATTTGGGGGCACGTGTTCCTATTATTACGGGGTTTCCTAAAATGGACGTGCTATTCTATATGCGGCTTTGAACAAAAAGGTTGGACGGAGATGCGAACCTGACGGGTACTGTAGTACTGGTCGAGTCTGGTCGTGTCCTGTCCTGTCCTGTCACGTCGTGTTCACCTCAGATTTTTTTTCATTTTCAATATATTTGGACCACTCCTCTTCCTCTAGTATTGATTGCGAGACCCGTGTCGTGGTCACATAGAGTTCACAGATAATGTGAAGTTGTTAGCCACGATTAAGGAGTCAACTAGATAATCTGTCAGAGTTTAAGTGGAATTCATTGCATACGGAGTATTAATACTCCATGGGAGGGAGATGAGTTATCTGTGGCTAAAATTGATTCAGTTGGAATTAGAATGCCTGGATAATATGGCTAAAGTTCATAGTTGAATACATTCTTTCGTGGTTTAGGTATTTGTCTCGTAAAAGACTAATGTTCTTAAATACAAGTGTACTATATGTTTTAAATAAGAGTGTTTATGGACCAGCTACTAACCTGAAATGCCAGTTTGTCACAGAAGTCACACCCACAATCCATGGGTTACTCATCACACTTGCATCCAAATTTCAATTAACTTAAGAAATTACGTTTGAGTTGATAACATATGATAGTTAAGTATGGTAATGTAAAACCAAAAAATATATTTATGTGCTTTTATCTTATAAGACGGTATACATATATGTACTTATTAAAATTTATTCGATTGTAAAAGTAAGCTACATTTTGCTTATGGCCATATGGGTCATAGTATTAGTGGAGATGTCAACTGCTTCTATAGTGTAAGAAGTGTTACCGAATATTACGTATGATCTAAATTGTACATTTTCTAGTTCCACTTTTTTCATAGTTTTATGCTATGTAATTTATCAGATCATTGACAAAACCCTTGATAGGTAATTGGTCTCTTAAGTGCACTCAAATTATAGGTGTACCTCTTTAGTAGGCTCTAAATACTAAATACATATTAGAGCTAATGTGCCGGTTAACAACTTGTACTATTCAATTGTAATTGAAAGAATAGCATGTGTCGTATAAGAAATATTTTAGGATGTCAATTGTTATACAAGTGTAAATGAAACTATTGAAAATTTTACTCTTCTACTCTCAAATTGAACGCGAATAGTAGACTTATTATCTCGTTCAAAGTCGTCCCTCTAGGTTTAAATCTACACCTCTTGTTAGTTGATCTAACCAAAGTTCCATTAATTTTTTATTGAAAAGAAAAAATAATGAAAAAGTTCATCAACATGATCATGACTCATGACTTGTCCCCTCTTGAGTTTGGCCTAAGCTCGCTTCAGAGCCAACGATTTGAACCCAAATATGCGGACACTTGAAATCCATCTCATAATTAATTTGACAACCTCAAACAACACACATATTTTTCACGCAAAACTCAATCACAGTGTGACCCAATTGTTGCTCATAATTTGTAGTCTAAACAAAATCACATTTTTTTATCGAGCTGAGTTCAAATTAATCATTTTTCATTCAAACTGAAATTAAAATAATCATCTCTTATTTAATCTTTGAAGATATATTCAAATAAGTAGGAGACATACGTACAAAACTCTCAGACAATACTCGTATTGTTTTCATCATGAATATATGAACTTAAAAAAGCATATTCAACTACTTATCTTGTAAGTATCCTTTGAAATAAGAATTATAACCATTACATAACAATCATCCCTACTTTTTTTGACATCACATAACAATTAATCATCCCTTAGTTGCACAAACTCCATGAATTGGATTAACATTCTTAACTTTAATTTCATACAAACCTCACTTGAAATGTGAAAAGAAAGAAAGAACAAAACTCATTGAAATCATGAAAAAACAAACAAACAATAAATAGGTGGACCTTTTAGCTTAGACTTTTTAATAGCATGACTTATTGGATAACCTTTCAAATTAGTTAGGCGGACATTTGTAAATGATCATGTCATGAGTCGAATCACATTTAAACCTATGGCATTAATTGAGTTGATATATTGAAATTTATAATTATAAAATATTAATGATTCCTACTATAGGTGACAAAAAATAAACCAAATAAGATAATATCAATTTATGTATTTAAAGAAAATTGTTACGCTCTTTCTCTGCCGTTTTAAGAGTCGAATAAAATTTTTATTTAACTACGACTGCTCTCGATTTCAAAGTGGCGGCAGTATCTTGATTTTGCATATAACAATTGCGGTCTTTCTCGTTCTGATAGCGAGTCTTGCTTTGATAGCAAGTTAAAGTTTTGTTAGATTTTGCAGATTTGCGACGTAGATTCGCGGTATATTTTTTGGTTGGTGTTCGGGGCAGCAATAGACGATTGCAGAGAAGGAGAAGGTGGTTTGGAAGGTGGGGATCTGGTCAGAGTCATCGGA
>JAYMTF010002024.1:0-20018 GCA_036897485.1 Pelargonium nanum | reverse complement strand
ATCTGATGGACCTGCTTGGGGTGGATTCCAGAAGTAGCCATGTCCGGAGCTGAGACTTTGTGGCCTGCTGATCTCAGGAGAGTTGAGACCTTGTACCAGCACCAAGCTCCATGGCAGGCTCCATGGACCAGCACAAAATGCTTCCTTGCTCCATTTTCCATCATCTACTACTCTGTTCCAGACTCTCACAACGAAGAGGTCTAGAAAATTTTAGGCACTTATAAGCATATTATAAATGAAAATATTGAAGAGTTTGAAGAGAAAAAAACAAGGCCTTTGTAAACTCCATCACTCATGTGGTCCCAAGGCGTGGATTTGCATGATTAACTGGATTTTTATGGCATTGGCATCAATTAACTGATTGGCTGATTTGAGGAAGAAACCTACCATATCTAGTCAGGACCATTTCCAGTTCAGGCACGTAACTGTTAATCAGATTACATGTATTACTCTTTAGTCGCTATTGATGATACATGAAATTTCAAATTAAATTGTTTACTACAAAGTTGACATGTGTGATCGAAGGTGTATTAGTATACGTTCGCAGCAAATTCAAAACTGAAAATCATTGTCTGGTCCCTCAGTAGAGGACCTCGGCCTGAGTTGGGTGAGCCGGCGAGTTGACTCAGCCCAAGCCCGAGCTCAACCATACTGACCGAACATGATCCAAGCATGTGTGACGTCCTCCTCTCCCAGGTTGTCACGTTTTGAGACAGATGAAATATTATTCTATTTTAATGATAAGTTTTACTTTTAATGTATTACAATCGATTTTACAACAAAATTTATCAAACACAATTTCATTTTAAATTTCTCTTCCACAAGAAGAGACTGACAAGTACAAAGATAGAAGAGCAAGGATTCATATCAATCAGACATATCCTGTTGCTATTCTAATTATCTAGTCCCTTCCTATCTCATTTGTTAGACTTCAGGATAAAATCAATGTCTCATCATTATTTGAAACTATAGCTTCTTATCTGAATTCTTCTACTTGTCATAACTCAAAAGGGTGCAATGTGGATCAGAAACATAAAGTCTCAAGTGAAATTGTTGGCAATTTGTTGGAGGTTGGAGAAGAGCTCTTGTGGTTTAGAGAACATAGGCATGTGATCCGAACCAGAGATCATCATCACTTCATCCATAGGATTGTTCTCAATAATCCATCTCTGAAAATCATCTTTTATGGTGTTGTCCTTTTCGCAAATCACATAAACTCGACGCACAGATCCGTATTTCTCCTCAGTCACAGCCGTTTCTTTATCCACTCGCGGATCATGATACAGCCTGAAAGGTCTCAACATCGATAGTGCAAGACTCAAATCCTGCAAATCCAAATCCAGATCCAAATTCAATGCAATTTATAATCATGGTGTTTGTAAAGAACCATCTCAACTAAAAAGTTTAAACTGATAGTTGAAGACTCTATATTAGCTTTATACTCTAACACAATGTTCAAGAAACAAAATCAATGCATATACCTCAGGCGGAGAGAGATGATACAACTTGGAAGCTGTGAAATTGGGTCCCAACAGGAAAGAGGTTGGAAGTTTATTTGGCCCCTCGTCGAACCAATATTGGTTGTCCATGTAAGAATCACCTCTCCGCTCGTACTTCGAATATTAAAAACAAGACAAATATTGATGAAAACAACATTCATTTTGAGACGGAACGAGTAAATAGTAAAGTCTACGATAACATACAAAACAAGTTATTTTTAGTACCTCTGTGGATAGAGCTTGGTAAGTCAAGTTGGGACCTGGCACAAGAGCAGTCACAAAAACAGCAACGGAAATTTTCTCGGGGAATCTTTCCATGGCAGCAGATAAGCAGACACCACCGAAGCTGTGGCCAACCAGAACCACCCGTTCCTCCGGCGGGAGAGACGCCATGAGAGCCATCAATGGCTCGAAGTAGTCCGAGATTGAAGTGATCTCGTGGACCTGCTTCGGGTGGATTCCAGAAGCAGCCATGTCCGGAACTGAGACTTTGTGGCCTGCTGATTTCAGGAGAGTGGACACCTTGTACCAGCACCAACCTCCATGGCAGGCTCCATGAACCAGCACAAAATGCCTGCTTGCTCCATTTTCCATCATCTACTACTCTCTTCTTTTACTCTCACAAGAAAGATTGTAAGGTCAATTTTTTTTTATTAGGCACTTATCAAGTAATGGGAGATGGTGAGTGACAGTGACTTATATGCAGATTATAGATGATAGCATTGAAGATTTGAAGAGAAAAAACAAGACCTTTGTAAACTCCATCACACATGTGGTCCCAATGCGTGGATTTCCATGGATAACTGATTGTAATTCTTGGATTTTTATGGCATTGGTATCAAAAAACTAATTAGCTGATTTTCATGAAGAAATTAACCTACCATGTCTGAACTCATAAGCGGATCCATATTACTCTTTAGTCGCTGCTGTTTCACTCTGCAACGCGGAACATCCAAGGTCTCGAAAGTGATACTTTCTTTAGTACTGTTGTACATTTCTTCTTGTATATTTATATATATGTAAATATTATAATACATGTGTGAATCTTTCTCTAACGAGATTTGTGAATTAAATATTTAACGAGTTTATAGTAATGCGGAGAAACATAAGTAAGACAATGATAGAATTACTAGACTTTATATATGTGAATTACAACATAAAAATATTCAACCAAATAGGAAGAACTATCTTATTTATAGATTTCACGGTGAGATCAGAAACATAAAGTCGATTTCAAGTAAAATTGTTGGCAATTTGTTGGAGGGTGGTGAAGAGTTCTTGCGGTTTAGAGAACATAGGCATGTGATCTGAGCCAGAGATCACCATCACTTCATCCATAGGATTGTTCTCTATAATCCATCTCTGAAAATCGTCTTTCAAGGTGTTGTCTTCTTCGCAAATCACATAAACTCGACGCACCGATCCATATTTCTCCTCAGTCACCTCCGTTTTTTTATCCACTATTGGATCGTGACACAGCTTGACAGGTCTCAACAATGAGAGTGCAAGACTCAAATCCTGCAAGTCCAAATTCAATGCAATTTACAATCATAGTGTTCAAGAAACAAATTCAACGCAATTTATCAATACAAGTTGTTGTTTTATACCTCAGGAGGAGAGAGATGGTACATCTTGGAAGCCATGTAATTGGGTCCAAGCAGGAAAGAGGTTGGAGGATTATTTGGACCATCTTCGAATGAAATTTGGTTGTCCATGTTCGATTCTTGTCTCCGAAAGTACTTTGCATTTTACAAACAAGAAGAGAGAGATGGGTAAGAAACTTTAGTTTACAAAGAAAATGAAGATAAGCCCTGATCTGAATTAAACCAGTAGTTTACACAAAAAAAAATTCACGATACTCACATATAACTCTCGTCTCAAAACTAGTGTACTTTTGTTCATGCAAACACAAACACGGACACATTTTGAAACGGAACGAGTAACTAGTAAAGTTTTTTGGAGATTGTTTGGTAACATTCTTGAAAATGAAAATTTATTAATATAACATGAGTATGTACCTCAGTATAAAATAGAGTTTGATAAGTCAAGTTGGGACCTGGCGCAAGAGCAGTAACAAAAACAGCAACATAAATTTTCTGGGGAAATCTTTCCATGGCAGCAGATAGGCAGATACCACCCATACTGTGACCCACCAGAACCACCCGTTCCTCCGGTGGGAGAGACGCCATGAGTTCCATCAACGGCTCGAAATACATGGACCTGCTTCGGGTGGATTCCGGAAGCAGCCATGTCCGAAACTGAGACTCTGTGGCCTGCTGATTTCAGGAGAGTTGACACCTTGTACCAGCACCAAGCTCCATGACAGCCTCCATGAACCAGCACAAAATGCTTGCTTGCTCCATTTTCCATCATCTACAACTCCGTGACTCTCACAAGAAATAGATTATAAGGTCAGAAATTTTTGTTAGGCTCTTATCATGTACTGGGAGATACTGACTTATAATGATATAGCATTGAAGAGAGTTGAAGGGAAAAATATCTAGACGTTTGTACACGTAACTCCATCATTCATTTGGTCCCAAAGTGGATTTCCACGAAAAACTCGTTGTAATTCTTGGATTCTATTGTTTTGGATTGTATAGTTTTGGCATCAACTAGCTTGAGATAGCAATAGTTAATGTGTGCAGGGGCATATCTAGAAGTTTTGTTTTGACCGGACAAACTACGATTTTAAATTTTGTATGTGTAGTTGTTATGAAATTGTATTCTTTCTAAATCTGTGATCTGAGTTAGTCGTCAAATAAGCACTTGCAAGACATATTTAATTCCATCGTGGTTTATTTGTCTTCTACAAACACAGTGCAATTACACTTCTCACATTGCTAGTTGGCGACTCCCATTGTCAGGAAGGAATCTATAACATTTGCTACATAGAGGCAAATTTAATCAACATTAATTAACTAATTAATTCACGTGTGTGTGTGTATATATGTATGTATTTATCAATAGTAAATATACAATTGCTATACATTTATGGTTTATCTCTGCAGACACTAAAAACGTGTCTATTTTATTTTTGATGTCGACCATAATGGATATGGGTCGAACTTACAATGTATTTTTAGTTGATTGACGTAATCAAATCATCACTCTCTGAACTGGAAGGGTATTTTGGAATGAAGATTTCTCAAGCTCTTGCAGGAGCTCCTGTGACTGTGAGCTAATATGCAAGTCAAACATGAGGAAAGAGATATCCAAACCGTTTTTGGGCAAAATTGTATGTATAAAATCACTTGTAGGAGTTCAATAGATTAACCCAACAAGGTCAAAGACAATAAACTACTGAAAGTAGACAATATATAAATAATATACTTATAAGAAAGTAAAAAATTTAACATTAAAGAAATATTTCTACGAAAAATATTAGAGAGAAATATAACAAAAATATATATTGTTAAATTAGTTTTAAAAATGTGATGACCACAAAAATGTAAGTCATAAGGTTATTTGTTTATGCCAACAATGCTGACAAATTAGATTTGTGAATGATATTGATCAGAAGCTAATAGAAATATGGAGAAACTGCGATGACATGCATCAACTACAAAACACTCTCATAAAGCTTGAAAAATGATAATTAGGCGACGAAATGGGACGAGATTCATAATTAACAACAAAAATATAGAATGAGTCGGAAGAACAATGAAAGAATTATTGAAACAAATAGGAAGAACTTAAAAACGAGACGAGACCTGACATGCATAAACACGTACGGATTGGCCAAAGATCAATATCTCATCATTGAATATATATGTCAATCCTTATATGAAACAATCTAGCTTCTTATTTATATTTATTTATCATAATAGTATAGCAACAATATGGATCAGAAACATATATATAAAGTCTCAAGTGAAACTGTTGGCAATTTGTTGGAGGGTGGAGAAGAGTTCTTGCGGTTTAGAGAACATGCACATATGATCTGAACCGGAGATCATCATCACTTGATCCATAGGATTGTTCTCTATAATCCATTTCTGAAAATCCTGTTTTATGGTGTTGTCTTTTTCGCACATCACATAAACTCGACGCACCGATCCATATTTCTCCTCAGTCACCTCTGTTTTTTTATCCACTATCGGATCATGACACAGCCTGATAGGTCTCAACAATGAGAGTGCAAGACTCAAATCCTGCAAATCCAAATCCAATGCAATTTATCATAGTGCATGTGCGTTCAAGAGTTTTTGTTTTTGTAAATGACAGTAACACAAATCACTGCAAATTAGTCCTATACACGGTCAGATATGTTGCATAGACACTGATACGAGAAACGAGACACGACACGGCCGCAGCATAGATATACTAAAAATATATTCATAACACCTTATTGTTTTCTAAAAATGAATTGATTGGATGTGTCAAGACACTCAAACACATTAATTATCAGTTACTATTATCAAACATATTTTTAACGTATTGAGTATATAAATTTATAATAATCCATGCAACATAGTATACAAGCTGTTACTAGATACCTCAGGCGGAGATAGCTGGTACAACTTGGAAGCCGCGAAGTTGGGTCCAAAGAGGGAAGAGGTTGGAGGAACATTTGGCCCTTCGTCAAATGAAAATTGGCTGTCCATGAAAGAATCCTGTCTTCCAAAGTACTTTGCATTTTCCAAACAAGAAGAGAGATGGTTAAGATACTTAGTTTAGAAAAAACATGAAGATGGACAGTAACCAGTAAAGTCTTTAGTATCATATGATATAGTTTTTTGAGTACCTCTTTAAGTAGAGTTTGGTAAGTCAAGTTGGGACCTGGCGCAAGAGCGGTAACATAAACAGCCCCAGAAATTTTCTCTGGAAATCTTTCCATAGCAGCAGATAAGCAGACACCACCCATGCTGTGACCAACCAGAACCACCCGTTCCTCCGGCGGGAGAGACGCCATGAGTGCCATCAACGGCTCGAAATAGTCCGAAATTGAACTTCGGGTGGATTCCAGAAGCAGCCATGTCCGGAACTGAGACTTTGTGGCCTGCTGATTTCAGGAGAGTTGACACCTTATACCAGCACCAAGCTCCATGGCAAGCCCCATGAACCAGCACAAAATGCTTCCTTGCTCCATTTTCCATATTCTTCTCCACCTCCCAGACTCTCACAAGAAAGATATGGTCGGACACTAACTTATAAGCAGATGGCAGAAAGATAGAATTGAAGAAACAAAAATTGAAGAGCTTGGTAACTCCTTCATTTGGTCCCAATATGTGTATTTTTATCGAATTGGTATCTGCTACCTGGAACAGAGAAATAACTAATTAGTTGACTTGGAGGAGGAAACCTACCATCTCTGGTTGGGACCATATTCAATTCAGTTAACTGTAAAATCAGATAATATCACTAGCAAAACTTTAATTCCGTACTGCATGTCAATAACACATTTGTTTATCTTCTAGAAACACAAGTGCAATTACATGTCTCACAAAACATTCATACATATGTACCCTAATACTTAGTCACC
Source organism: Pelargonium nanum (assembly GCA_036897485.1). NCBI lineage: Eukaryota > Viridiplantae > Streptophyta > Magnoliopsida > Geraniales > Geraniaceae > Pelargonium > Pelargonium nanum. The sequence goes on along the minus strand of JAYMTF010002024.1, from coordinate 13,034 downwards.
AGTGACCATTAGTTCCACGTGGAGACACTTTTTAAGTAAACTTATTAGCAATTGGTTGAAGGTAGGAGCAGAACTCTTGTGGTTTAGAGAAATTGACCGTGTGATCTGAACTGAGGATCACTATCACATCATCCAATGGGTTATTTTCGATCATCCATTTCAGCAGGTCTTGGTTTATTATATTTCGTGGTCTCCCACAGCATTATCCTTGCTTTTGAAATCTTTCCTACACTTGAAACCGTGACCTGATGACCTTAAAGTCATTAGGCAACAAACTTCCCATTGTGTCGAAGCTCACCCTCAAAAGCTGCACTTAGGCTCCCATTATAGTGGGGTATGAGAGGGTCATTCATTCATGTGATGCTAATGCCTGGATTTTCATGAAAAGCACTCGTGATTTTTATGACAACTTAGCATGAGAGATGGTCATTTTCCATTTATGTATGGATTTTGGCCAAAATCTTCTGGCAAGAAAGAAAAATACCTACAACACTAGCTGGCCTGGTGAGAAAGGCCTACAATACAAAGTCTTTTCAGGAGAATCACCCGTTTTCATTTAACTGCACTTTTATGTATCTACCCTCAAGGAAGCATCCCAATTATAAAAAAAGTACTGTGTGAAAAGAGCTTACTTCGACTAGAAATTGATAATACATAACTAGAAGCAATATCATTTATGCATTCTAATTATTCTTGACTTGAACAGAGCTCCTGAAATCTCGTCAGACTGCAATAAACCAACAAGCAAATATAAGCAGCTACATCTCTCTCAAGATCTCCACATGATCCATGTGAGGAAAGCAAATGACATTTGAGAACGTGCACAATACGTTCTAGGAATAAAAGAAAAACAAACAAAAATAGAAAGACAACATAATTTCATTGTTTCCCCCACTAGTGATAGCATGTTGGCTGTTGCTGAGGGATTAGAACTTTGGATGAGGTGGTGATAAGTGGACTGCTGATGAGTAATAATAATAATTATAAAACCATTCAGTTGAGTTGAAGTAGTTCATGTATCATCTATATTTGGTAGAGGGCATTACACAAGCCTTAGGACACATAATAAGATAACCATATGCGCTAACTCGTGATATCTCTATTTATTATATGAAAGAACTGGAAAACAGAATTGAACATTGGAAATGAGAATGATAGTACAATATAGGAGATCATAGATAATCAATCTTAAGATTAAAAACTGAAGAAGAAAAAATATATGCAGGTAACAAAGAAACAAACCGTTTCAGAAGCACTTTCGGATTATATGGAAACAAACTCTTCTGATGAAGACTTTCCAGGGAGTTTTTCAATGAAAACAAGCACTCCTTTGCATTCTCAAATGGCTGACTTCTTTTTCTGCATTTATTGCTTACATCTTTATGGTCTCTCTTACATTTGTTTTCAGCTGACAAAAGGATCTCGTCAATTTTTACAGGTGCAGATGATAGCTCCACCTGGAAATTTGAGCCATCAATAGAGACTTTTCTTTTCTTGCAGATTGGTTGATTTGAACCTTCTTCTCCCTCCAAAAAGCCCACAAATAATTTCCAGTTATCACACACGGTACGCAAGCCCCTACAAATAAATATTTTGGAATAATAGTAGAGAAAGATCAACAGTTAAAACAATATCAAACCAACAAAAGTGTGCACTGCTTATAAACTCCATACAACTTTACAAGCTAAAGCAATAAACCAAATAGCCTTTTATTCATTGCACAACTGACTTACATGCCCTAAGAGGGAGGATATATAACAATAGGAACAGAAAAACAGACCTTAATAGATACTCTGCACAACTAGTTCCTGTATCTTTTGAAATTAGGTAATCAAGAAGAACTTGATGATCATATTTTAGCTGCAAATGAATAAGTAAACAATGTCAACCCATTCAAGTGGAAGAAAAACTCGCTGCGAGTAAATATTAATTGACAAATGATAAGAAAGAGGGGCAAGGGATGTGTGGCCATGCCCCATCAGCAGAACTTGCCTCTGCGAGAAATATATGAAATAAATGTACAGGATCAAAAAGAGTGTACACGTGAAAAGGAATATTATCGTTCATATTATGAAATGCCTTTCTTTCATTGTGAAACCTGTACACAACACAAGAGCTACCATTAACAAAGAGCTTTAAATAGTTCACTTAAAATGAAAGACATTGGGTAGAATGTTTTCTGCTCACCGCTGCTCTGCAGAAAAAGGAACATTAAGCAGTTGCAAGAGCACTTTGAATAATAAATCATCCTACAATTTATGAGAACAAGAGAAAAGAGATCAGGATATAGAAATTCATATCATATTTCCATAAAGACATAATAATATAATATAATAATTGCCTCTAAGTCTACCAGAGATAATAAGCTTCTTCCAGTATGAGTTTGTAAGCTTGATTTTAGCAGTTTCCTTAATGCCTAGCAGTCTCAAACTCAGCTTTTTCAATGTGGAATATAGAAAGAAATAAATTATGAAATGAGGAGAGTATGCATTTTGAATTTAAACAACATTGCAAACTATAACTCATGAGTAAATAGAGAATCAAACCTCATGCACATACAGCCGGAGGAAGGACGAAGAGAAGTTTATGCATTTTTCCAAATATGTTTTAGGATCTGAACATAAATCGGTTGGAAGTTGAACCTGAAGCCACTTAGAGAGCTCTAGAAAACCTATCTTTTGAGTGCAACAATTCAGCTCCAAATCAGAACCAAAGGGCAAGGATGAGTTTTGAGTCACACAATTACAATGCTTGTCAGTATTTACTCCCATATTAGTCAAACAGAAGGAGCACCTCAGAAAAAGGAAAACAGCCAATCTTTGTAAATGAGTGGAACGTATACTATGTCGTTCTCCATCAAAAACACTGGATAAAAATGGTGAGCCTTCTAGAGAATCATCCTGACCAGAATCAAGTAGTGTAATGGGTTGCCATAAAAGTTCTTGAAAGTAATTTCGGAGAAGTTGCAACCATAAAACAAGAACAGAACATTTTAGATGGGTTAGGAAACTGAGCCTGATCATTAGCACCTGCAAAATGTATTTTAGATTGTGAAACTAGAGTAGACTTACACAACAGGCTAACATACAAGTTTTAGCATACTGAAAAGCAGAATAACATCATACAAGTGTTATGTGTTAATCCAAAAAAAAATTAGCAGAAGTATTAGATTGAAAAACAAGAATATGGACAGATTTCTCATAAATAGCATAAGAGTATGAAGAACAACTTAGAGAAATGAAAACCGACAATACTTATCCTGTTATCCAAACTACCAAATGAAGTAAATAGGAATCTAAAAGAAGACAAATTATATACTGTTTCTCTGGATTATCGACCAAACATGTATTGCAATTAACAATATGATGTTAATTGTAATAAAAATCAAAATATTAAAATAAAATGGGAGCATGAGATTGAAAAGTAATATTGATGAGACTAATGCAATAAGCATTATATTCCAATCTAAGTAGAAAACAAGTGCACTGAAATGCAGTTTAGCTGCCTTATAGTATTTAATTTGGCACAAAATTTTCCCCATTAATTCAATTATAGTTTTCAACCAGCACTCAGCTACCTAAGCAAAACAAGGAGAATCATGCCAAAAAATAAAGTGAAGGTACCTCATAGAATTATAATATTCAGGTGCAACTTGTCAAGTATTTTGTAAAATAGTTTGTGTTTCATTCTGTTTAAAGAAGAGTATGGGAAAAAGAATTTACATCCATCAAATCGAAATTATTATGAACTGGACCATTTCAAGAAACTCAAGAACCAATGTTCCTAGAATATTCTGCGTGCAAACAACCATATTTCTATTTGTTTTTCCTATCCATATTCTAAATTCAACAAGAAAACAACTGAGGTGAATCCGTACCAACAGCTTATGTCTGAAGTATTGCAAGATGCAGAAGTCAACACAGCCCCCCTGCTTCCCAAGACACCAATTTAAAATTTTAGGTACAAGGCTGTTGATTATGAAAAAAAGCAGATGTTTTTCTGTAGAGTCATCAGAAGCTTCCACAAGACTGCTTTGCTCAACCAAGGAACAAAGTAACTGAACAAAGTTTCCTAGAAACATGATCCGTGGCTCTTCCCCACCAGCCTTTCTGACCAGTAATACGTCTGCAGCTGAGGTTTTTTGGACATCACCATTTTGATCAGCATAAATCTTATCCAATAAATTCCAAGGCAAATTTGAAAGACAAGAACTGATGGCATGCAAGTAAACTTCCAATAGTTGGTAATCATCCTCTAGCTTCAAAAACTTCAATATATTGCGCAAAACTCCAATAATGCCAGACATTGTGGACCAGCCAGCACGTCTCAGCTTTGGCTTTAATGCAAGAACAAAGATCGGCGAAACAAATTGCGCATAGCCAGTTTCAGCTGTTGAAGAAGCCAAGAAACTTGAAAGTGTGTTGCTGAAGGCCAATTCTAGGGAAACACACAACAGCTGAATAACAACATCCCAGTTGCATTCCTACAGAACATATATACACAAGAAGATGAAGCTATTCTAGTATATAATCTTCAGAAACACTAAATTTAAATGCAGTGAATTTTAACATACAGTTGCAGCAATAAACTCTGATATTCCAACAAGAACATTGCCCACCAAATGATAAACATACTGGCTGTCAACAGTAAGTAAAAATATCTGCCACACAACAGCAAACATCAGTAAGTCCACAAATCAGAGTACTGGCCAAAACTAGAGAAAAAAAATGAAGGAGAACATCTTTTAATGTCAGAACAAGCTTAGGATTTACATGACATTTACATTAATGGTGATCTACAGTTAGGTTAGCACAAAACTTAATCTTTATACATTTCAATTCCCTATTCCTAAATCTTAAGCTAATCAGTCACTTTGAGCTTAAAATGACAGCAAACACATACCAAATCCGCAACGACCATGGACAAACATTGTTGATCCTCATCATGTGGATGCAATTCACCAGAGCACTCACTGATACAGGCAGATACTACCTCCTCATCCTGTTCAAAGAATTATGATATAAACAAAAGCAATACTCAACAACTCGACAAAAATTGAAATCAAGAAAGAGAGACTGACATTATCATAATCGGAGTCTGAGTTGAGTTCTCGAGTCCATAGCTTAATTTCTCTCAGAATCTGAAAAAAAAAACAATAGAGGAGTTAGGGCTACAATGAGAAACACAAACAAAACAAAAACATGAGAACAAAAGGAAGATAAAAACACCTGAGATAGAGAAACCAGAAGATTCTTCTCCATCTCTTTGGTTAAGGAAGCTCCTTCTAGTTCCTGTAAATGCAGCTCAATAGCAATAAAATCATTCCGGAAAAAGACGAATATATAACCTCAACAGTGTACAGGCGAACAGTAATAAAATTTAGAGACTCACGGTGTACGGACGAGTATATTCACCGACCAGGCGGCAGAGACGCTTGCAATCAGAGCTCGGAGACATTTTCCGGCGACCGCTGTTCGTTTCAAGGCGCTTTTCACAAACGAGAGGAGCTAAACTATGGTTTTGGCGCTGCCACGCTAAACGGCGCTAAATGGTGCCGTTTATTGTAACTGTTTAAGAATTAGGCTGTTTGTGATATTATTAGAACTTATTGGGGGTATTTCCGGTATTTAATAAGTACTTGCCGGTAGTTTAAGGTTGAAGCATAAGCTGCTCATTCTCTCAACGGCCTTTTATATGGCACCATCTGAGTTTTTCGTACAAAAATGCACCTCCGAGACCTCGCTGAAAGTGGCGCGTCAACTGCACGCTCTAATCCTCACTTCCACGCCTGTGAAGAACCCATCTACACACAACAAACTCGTCTCCATGTATGCCAGATGTGGGTCACTTGGGGATGCTCGCAAAGTGTTCGACGAAATGCTTCATAGAAATCTCGTATCTTTCAATGCACTCATTGCAGTCTATTCTCGAGTTCCTGACCATGCCCGCTCGGCCTTCAGAATATATGCCCAGTTGGAGAACGAGTGCCTCAGACCAAATGGTTTCACTTTCACAAGCATATTGCGGGCATCTTCTTGTGTTGGAGATTGGTTGTTGGGTTCTATGCTTCATGCGCAAGTCGTTAAGTTTGGTTTCTCGTGTAATACCCGTGTCCAAACCTCTCTGCTTCGAATGTACTCGGGTTGTGGGGATATGGGATCTGCGGAAAAGGTTTTTGATTGTATTGGTGATAAAGATGTGGTCTCGTGGAATTCTGTGATATTTGAAAGCTTGAGAAACGATAGGATCAAGGAAGGGCTGTATCTCTTTAGGAGCATGGTGAGGAGTGGTTTTGTTCCTTCCCAATTCACATTTTCAATGGTGTTGAATGCATGTAGCAGATTGGGTGATTTTGTTTGCGGCCAACTCATCCATGCCCAAGTGATTGTTTCTAATATATCACCTACTTTGCCTCTGCAAAACGCCTTGCTCGACATGTATTGCAACTGTGGTGACACTGAAACAGCATTTAGCATATTCAGTAGAATGGAAAGGTGGGATTTAGTTTCATGGAACACAATGATAGCGGGGATTTCGGAGAATGAAGATGGAGAAACAGCCATGGATTTATTTGTCCAGTTGCAAAGATTATCTTTTCCTAAACCAGATGAGTATACCTTTGCCTCCATCGTTTCTGCAACTGATGAACTCCCGGCTTTTGGGTATGGAAGACCTCTTCATGCCCAAATCATCAAAATGGGATTTGCTGGGAGTGTCTTCATAGGAAACACACTAGTATCCATGTATTTCAAGAATAGTGAAAGTGAATCTGCTTGTGAGGTTTTTTATTCAATACCACAGAAGGATGTTGTTCTGTGGACTGAGATGATTGTGGGTCATTCTAGACTGGCTGATGGGGAGAGTGCAATAAAATTCGTCTGTGAAATGTGTCGGGAAGACCATAAAATTGATAGTTTTGCTATGAGTGGAGCTTTGGGTGCATGTGCTGATTTTACAGCATTGAAGCTAGGCGAGATGATTCATTCCAAGGCTGTAAAATCAGGTTATGATGTTGAAATGTCAGTCTGTGGAAGTCTGATAGATATGTATGCAAAAAATAGTGACCTTCAAGCTGCTTGGTTGATATTTTCCGGAACCACAAACCCAGATTTGAAGTGCTGGAACTCAATGATTGGAGGATATAGTCGCCACGGGATGGCAGAAGAGGCACTGAAGCTCTTTTGTGGGATTTTAAACCAGGGTCTAAAACCAGACAAAGTCACGTTTTTATCTATGCTCTCTGGTTGCAGCCACTGTGGATTAGTTGAAGTAGGAAAGTTCTTGTGGAGCTATATGAAGGAGAATGGTGTTGTTCCTGAACCCGAGCATTATTCTTGCATGGTGAACTTGTTAAGTCGCGCAGGAATATTGGATGAGGGACTGGCAATGATTATTGGATCGCCGTTTTGTGAAGATCATTTGGAACTATGAGAACATTGCTAAGCTCATTGTGGTAAATACAAATTTGGAGATAGGAGTACATGCAGCAGAGCAGGTACTAAGACTAGATGCAGAGGACAGGGCAACCTATATCATGCTCTCAAATCTTTATGCTGCTGCAGGGAGATGGGATGGTGTTGCAGAAATAAGGAAGAAAATGGGAGGATTGAAGTTGGAAAAGGATCCTGAATTCAGCTGGATAGAGACCTAGTAGATATGCATGTATTCTCTTTCACAATCACACCCCCCAAGAGTTGGTGTAGCCTACACTGAACTGCATATGATATGATCAATTGGACTCTAGGGGAAATATATATATTTTGCATACATGCTTTGAACAGCTTCACAATGTCATTTATCACAATGCATGAAGAGCTATAATATGTTGTTTCAATTCATAAGATAATTTCCTGTTTATCCATTTCTTCCTCTCTTTTCTGAGATTCCACAATGTCCTGTTCATGAACATTGAACCAGGACTGCCCTTTCTGAGGAATTCATTGTAATTAATCGTCAAAATTTTAGAAAATTAAATGCAATGAAATGACAATGCTAATCGAACTTCAGAATTTAGTGCAGATACAGAAGAGATTAAGACAATGAAACAAAAAGGTTAGTGAAGAAACAGATCCACATATTGCAACGAATACTAGTTGATTACTTGATTCGGTATGCTTGATACAAAGAAATATGATTACAGTTTTCATTTCTAGAGTATCACGAAACACAAATCTAAATGGTATTCTACAACATTACGATAAGGTGGAGCTCATAATAAATCTGTTGGATATTCAACAACTCAGGGACAGGAAGCAACTAAGAATGTCAAGACAAGGCCACACTCACACTTCAAATCTGTTTTCTCGGACTCAGTAAAACATCATGGAGACCTCTTAATATCCGGTTAGAAAAAACCTGCTTAATGCATTGCATAGAGCAAAGAACAGATTATTGGCAGGAACTGCATGCATCTCTTGAGCAAAAATTCATTTGGAGTGAATAAAAGGTTGCCTCCCAGTTTCAGGAATTGATGACAGTTACTAGCGCCGTGCAGTTCGAGATTTTGGTCTCGCTGATTTCTGCGAGTACACACAAAACACAAAAAATGTTGTGACCATTGATTCAAGTTCAAATGAGCTTCAAAATAAATGCTGACAGCAAAATATGAAATCAAACAAATGTTGAGTCTCAATTTTTATATATCTAGAATTGCTGCTTTTCTAATATCCATCCATCCTTGATAGTCAATGTATAACCAAGATGGATTAGATCCCTTTTGACTTAGAATAATAATAAAACCTTGCTCTAACCAGTTATCTACCACATTGACCCGAATGAACGTTCATGGTAGATCCTAGAATGCATGCCTGAAACTAAGATGATCTAGTTACAATGGAAACACAAATGCATGATTCTCCAACAATTTTGTTCTCATTTTTCTATAGCATGGAGATAGCTAACTCGGAATAAATTATCAAGTTCAAAGCAAATTTACTCACAGATGCAGCTCCAAAGCTAGACCCAGATGCTGTAGCATTGGCACCTGAAAAGAGAATTTAATATGAATATCAAAATAATAGCAAATGCCAAAAGCAGTTGAAAATATCTCACCAGTAGAATTTAGTTTTGCACAATAAATAAACAAACAGAGCTACAAGTGAGAACTAAAAACTAAAACATATTATAAACCATCAAGATTAACACCTTTTCTTTTTCTGTTAAAAGATCAATACATTTTAGAACTAAAAGGACTTACCAGAAGCAAATGGTGTTGAGAAAAGTGAATTTCCAGCAGGAGTGCTAGAACCAAAAGAAGGAGCAGTATTGCCAAACAAAGAGGGAGCAGAAGCAGAGCCGAACAAAGATGCTGATGAGGAACCAAAAAGCGATGGTTGGGATGAAGATGCAGATGATCCAAATAGAGAGGATACTGGGGCAGAGGTGCTTGGCGTTGCAAAGAGAGATGTCATAGAAGAAGACGGAGCAGAAGCTGGTGTGCTAAAAAGAGAGAAACTGCTTCCTGATGAAGCTGATGCAGCTGCCGCAGTTGTCTGTTGAGATGTTGACGCCCCCGGAGCTGCAGAGCTAGCAAGCAACCCAGCAACTTGAGTTGATGGTTGTGAAGGTGCCGGCAAATGCAAAGTTGGATGAACTCTCTTCGCAGCTGCTTCTTGTCTGGCTGTTTCCCGCCTATCAGCCTCAAGAAATGGATCATTTCCACCTCCTCGACGGCGCTGGTCAGCAAGATATGCGGTTTTCATTGATTCTATATACTGATGAATGCTCTCCACCTAGAAATACACATGGTTACACGTTACAATTCAGAATGAAAATAGCAACCTGATAATTTCTTCTTTAGGGGTGGGGGGTGTCTGTGAAACACAAGCAGTTCCCTGCTTTACACTGAATGACCACATGAGAGCCAACTACAATCACAGAAACTAGCAAATAAATAAATAATATAAATCTAAAGAGTGGTATTCTAGCACCTAATTCTGGAAATATCACTGCCTTAAAGTCTATATCACCATTAATATGAGTATGATGTTTCTCAATGGCTTACAGCACTCTCAAACAGGGATCTCAAAGATAAGGGAAAAAGAAAATAATTCCAAAATTATATACATTTAAAAGAATTTCTTTATCACTTGACTCGGTTCAACGTAGACTAGATCCTACAACTGTCCCTATCAAAAGAATTATTATAAAGAAAATTTTAACACCACTTGTACCAGCATTGTTCACAAAATACAGTCATAGACAGCATAATTATAGATGGAAGTATGAAATTTTATGAAGAATTCTACACTCTTGAACTTTATGATACATATAAACCTGTAAAGTAATAAACTAACAATTCACTTTTGTTTACCTTTGCAGCCACATGAACAAAAAAATCATGCACATTTGACAATACTTTTGGAAGAGACTGAAGTAATGAGGAACCAGGATTCGAAGAGTTCCTCTCAGAATCTAACAGAAGCAGCTGCTCCAACTCTTCAATCCATTGGCGGCACTGACCAAGGTACTTCTCAAACCTGGCAACTGTCTGCTGTAAAAAGGGTGATGGTTTTTTGGGGAGCCCATTATAGAAATCATAAACTGGCACGATAGAGGAAGCTGGCTGACTACTTGAACTTGGATTCACAGTTGCTCCAGGAGCCTGTGATGGTGCAGTGGCATTTGAAGCACCTCTTGTATTTTGATGAAGGAACCTTGGTTGTAGCATCATGAATGAACGAACAGCAACCTCTGTGTTCCGTAACATATCTTTTGCATTAGCCATCAGCTCTTGCAGCAGAGCTTTCTGTCGTTCCATGGAAGTAGTAATTCCCCCTAGTTCCTGGCAAAAGACTTGACAATGTTAACTATCACATTGAAAATAGGAATTGACATTAACTCACAAATCCACCAATAGAATTAGAGAAACAAAGTTTTGCAAGTGACCTTAATAAAGATTTTGCATTTAACAATTCATGGCTTATAATACTTAAGAAGTATTAATAGACACAACATGCAAACTAAACATTAAAAATGGAAGTCAGTATACTAGCAAATGAACCTAAAAATATAGGATATAGTGACACATTAATTATCCTAAATATTACTTCTAGACATGTGTTACCATGTATACGAATTTGTCTCGGACCAGGTAATATTCATGCTGCTGAAGATAACAAATCAGTTCAGCCACATTCAGTGATAACATGGGTGTAAACTTTCCTTTTATGTAATGAATGAATGAATTTCCTTCCTGCAGAGTTCTAAAAGGAAATTTCGATTCCAAATATTTAACTATGGATCATGGATGAGGAATGAGAGAGGATGGGGAATGAGAGAGGATGCTGAAAAAGATAACTCTTACTTGACAATAAGAACTATGGAATTATGTTATGATAAACTTTTACGAAGTTATACCAACTACCAAGAGCGGAACATCCAAGGTTATATTAAGAGTGCAAGCTTTAGGGAGGTTTGTGTTTGAAGATACAATAATAACAACTGGTGGGGTTTAGAAAAGATCCACAACCACCCTCTTAGGGTGACTGCTAAAATAGGTTCCATCTCTACGCGTCAAAACAGTTTCTGAACTTAGAATCAGCAGAATTGTCATGTATTGGGTTCACTACAACACCTGTAAATATGGCATTGGCAAGATGCCTCAATAAACCATACATCTTTATATGAACTGATTCTGTTTTCAAGTAAAGATTTTATGTGATAGTCACTGTGAACACCAGGAATGGCAATTTTTACCTAAAACATATAACTCGGCAAGATGGACTCGGATAATTATTACAGAAAATGTGCTGCATAAAGCATCATTACTTTAATTTTATTAAAAAGCCAAAAGAAGATTATGCATAAACCCTGCTACCTGCAAAGAACATCACTGTTGGGCCTATCAACTAGCATTCATGTATTCATCTATCACACCTAATCTTGGCCACGTATCAAGCATACACGTTGCCAGCAGCCCGGCAGGCCGACAATAAAATTTATTTCAGGAGACAGCAAAGACTTGAAATGTAGGCAACAGGTAAATGTCATAATGAATTACAGAGGCATAACTAAACACAGAAGTCAGAGTAAAACAAACTAAATCAACTAAAAGAGTAAACCTGAACAAGGTGGCTTGCATCAAGCTCGAACCCATCATTCGAGACAGAAGAATCATAAAGACGGCTACACTGATCTAGTCTTTGGCTCTCATCTCTGTACTCTAGTATCCGCTCCCTATTAAGAGGAAAACAATATCAAGCAATTCAAATACCATACAGACAATAACATTCAAATATGATGTTAATACAATAGTCTGTCCATCAACCATCTAACTCAACCAAATGCAACATACTCCAGTTAGCTGGCAAAAATGTTAAATTTTGATCAAAATCCAAAGTTTCTTTGTCTCTTCTCCAAATTCAAATCAAGGAAACAGAGTATAAAACTCTCATTGGATGCCATTGACAATTTACGGGGGAAAAAGAACAAGATTTTGTACACCTAAACTTATTCACCATGATTTTTTCTATTCCAATTACAAATTAAAAAAATGAAAACCCAAAATCTTGATTTCTTTTCTTTCACTTGCTACATTAACCCATCAACCAAAAACAACATATGAATAAACCCCATAATGAGAAATCCCAAATTGAACGTACTCAATCTGAAGAAGAACTTTCTGGGAATCTGGGTGGAGATCTGCCCATTTTGTGCTGTAATTCGCTGGAGCCTTGTCGTTGGTAAAGAGAAACAATTGCTGCTGCTGTTGCGGCTGCTGTTGCTGAAACTGTTGCTGCTGCTGTTGCTGAAAAAATGGAGTAGCCTGTTGAAATGATTGCTGTTGCTGAGGCTGAAACAGCTGCTGCTGTGGCTGTTGTTGCTGCTGCGGCGTAGAGAACAATGAGAATGACATTGCGCTTCTGGTCCCGAATCAGCCTTTTTCGGAATTCGCAGAAGCGTTTACAGTTAACGATTTGGACAAATTGTGGTCGTGTCTGGATTTGAAGATGGAACTGAAATACCCTCTGCAAAACCCTAGAGAGGGAAAACAAGAGGAAGATGAAAGTAAAAAGACCCGCCTTGACTATTTG
>JAYMTF010002023.1:0-20023 GCA_036897485.1 Pelargonium nanum | reverse complement strand
ACTTACCGAAAATCACATGTGGCACCTCCGTTAAGGAGGATGTTGAGTTAACAAACAAGCACTTAGAAGTGATAATAGTTAAAACGGCCTCTCTCGTTCAGTAACGAGATCTTGTTTGGTGACAAGCGTTTGGAGGCTAGAGTTTGGAATTGACAGATCTGAGTTTTAGAAGCACAATGAGTAGTTGGGAGGTCTTTGCACTACAAGAAAAAGGCTCATCAACGATAGAATAGGCTACGGTCTGAAAATCGTCGTTGAACAAGGCGGAAATTTTGGCGCCAAACCAATTTTTTCCGCAAAAAATCAGTGATGGAAATCTCGTCGCTGATAATAGTCATCTTCAATCAACGATGGAAATCATGTCGCTAGTTCCGTCGTTTCAGGAGTAAGTGACGAAATCGTTGTCTGTATAATTAGGGTTTCATTGATCAACGACGGAATGTTCGTCGCTGATCTTGCAGTAAGTTGTAGTTCATCTCCTGCTTCCTCATTTCCCTTCTTCTCCTTTCCTTTGTGTTTTCTCCCGACGCTGCTCTCTTTTCCGGCGATGTCCCGTCCACTCTAGTAGTTTAGGGTAAGTAAATCTTTCGTTTTTTTGGTTGTTCCTAGTGCATTAAACATTTTTACCGATTGTTTTCAAGTTTTGAACGTTTTTGCAGCCCCTCCCTTCTCCGACCTTCTCTTCTGCCGCCGACCGCCTCCCTCTTGCTGCTTTTCCGGGGAGCCTCCTTGCTGCCACCGCCAAATCCAGAGCTGATGTGTTCTTCGCGCCTTCAAGTAAGGTATACTTCCTTGTTTGGTTTTTGTTATGATGTTTGGTTTTGTTAGGATGTTAGTTTTTGTTAGGTTTTGTTAGGATGTTAGTGTAATTTGGTATATTTGGGACAAAATTTATTGATGTTAGGTTTAATTTTTCATATATTTAAGAAAATTTTCATGATCTTAATTAGGAGTTAAATTCATGATGGTAGTTTAAATTTATGTATTGTGTAAACAAACTCGATATAATTATATTGAATTGTGTAATTTGTTGGGATGTGTGCAAAAATTGATAGTTGTTTAAACAATTGTAATTGTTGTTGTGAATATGTATATGGTAGTTGTTAATTGTAATTGTGAATATGCATTTTGTTAATTGCAATTGGGTTTTTATTTGTCAATTGTAAATTGTTTGGTATTTGTCAATTGAACACCACCTATTCAAATATATGAATATTTGGATTTGTTGGGGATGTCAATAATTTAGAGGAAACTCTGCCAAATTTTTGGTAGAGTTTGTATAGAATTGTAAGACTTTAATGAACACTCATGAACATAGTACCCATTCGATATTGTTCTAATGCGTCTAAACGAGAATAATATCGAATTGTCCAAGTTGGACAATTTGAATGATAACCAAAATATAGTACCATATATCTCACACACGTCCAATGTGTGATAATTTTAAAGTTAGGTTAAAGGCAAAAATGGTACCCAAACTTTGGCCAAAAACCCAATTGAGTACCCAATTAATAATTGTACCAGACTTAGTACCCACACTTCGATTTTAAACCCAATTTAGTACCCGCCGTCACACCCGGTTAACAGAACCGTTAACTCTGTCCACGTGTACTAAGTTCGCGGTGATGTGTGATTTTTTTTGCTGATGTAGCTCTTTTGAGCTGTTGAGTTATATAATTTTTGTTGATTGGTTGCTGATGTGGCAAAAGTCAACTTGTTGACTTGGGATCTAATAAAAAAACAAAACAAAACAAACACAGAAGTCTGCTTCTCTCTTCCACCATTACCACTCTCAACTCAACTCCTTCTTCAATATGCCCAAACAAAAAAAATTGAGTCCAAGCCAACAAAAAAAAAAGGATTTTAGCTCTCCGACCACCACCAAACTCTCTCATCCTCCGACCACCACTAAACTCTCTCATCCTTCGACAACCACCACCTTCAATCCTTTTCGCAGCGAGAAGAGAGCTACCGTCGGATCAGGGCTGAGCTCGCCGAATCTAGGTTGAGCTCGCCAGATCTGGACTGAGCTCGCGCCGGATCGGCCGACGGGAAGGTCAAGGTGTGGCGGCGGCGGCGAACCAGTTCTCGGTGTTGGTGTGTTGCGGCTCCTCCAACGGGCTGGTGAAATTCTGGGCAGTCTGTACCCTCCTTCATTTTCTTGTCTTCATTTTCAGCACGTGTCTAAATATTTTCTCCACACCTCCTTCTTCTTCACTTTCCTTAGTACACGTGGACAAAGTTAACGGTTTTGTTAACGGGGTGTGACAGCGGGTGCTAAACTAGATTCAAAATCGAAGTGTGGGTACTAACTCTGGTACAATTATTAATTGGGTACTAAATTGGGTTTTCGGGTACCAATTTTGCCTTTAACCCTTTAAAGTTCGACGGTGTTTTCCTTTATTGTTTTCCAATTACATACATAGATTAGTTATGATTCATGTGGTGTCACATGAATCATCACAAATTAAATGATTGTGTAGTTAGAGAACCGAGGGAAAATGTTGTCGAAATTTTAATTATCATATAGCGTGAGTGATAGTCATGGTGTTGTGTGTATTTTCTATGACGAGTCGACTATTGATCTCCAAATATGAGAATCATGTGTCAAAGTATTGCTTTGATTCGTTATTGCAACTCATTAACGAGACTTTGCCCGAAGATAATAAACTTGTGGATAGTTTTTTTACGAAACGAAGAAGCTAATAAAACAGTTAGGTTTGCCCATTGAGAAGATTGATTGTTATCCGTTAGGGTGTATGTTGTATTGGAGTCATGACCGCTAATCGGATGGTAAATTTCTTTCAAGTCCACTTCTAAATTTCAATTATATGCAACATGGAAATGTTCCGGGAGTCGGGAATGAATTTGATTTACGTATTATGGTTGTCCCGACTCCAAATTGGTATTATGGAATATGTTTCTTTCAGGTTTTAACACCACCTGTTCAAATGAAAATTTGGATTTGTTGGGGATATGTTAAAAATACAAAGAAAATTCTGCCGATTTTTTTTATAAATTCTATGTGTAATCAATTTAATTAATATGTGTTTGTTTTGTATAGGTTGATGATGAAGGAAACCTTCATCCTCTACACAGATTTTTCTTGTCGACCAATTCTCAACCTCAACCAGACTATGTCGAGGATGCTCTGAGAACGTATGTCACTCCTCAGTCCCAGAATGTACACGTGATTCAAATTTATAATTAGTTAATTATTTCAATTTTCAATTTCTTTTACTTAAACGTTAACAATTATCTTTAATTGTCAATATGTAGAAGACATACCGCCGTATTATTGTCGAGACACATGAGGAACTGGACGAGGTCCAAACTTTTTACGAGAGTGTGGGGTATAAACAAGAAGGGGCGGTTGTACAGTCTCATAATAGTAAACCACGAATATTTTGACGGACGATCTCGTAGGCATGCATGGGGGGAAGGGTCCTCGAGCGGTGCAGCTGCGAGTCCGCATCATGACGCACAGATGCAGGAGATGCGGGACCAGATTGACTCATGTTGAGCACCATTCTCCACGAGCGCCACGTGATCCATCGTCCGATGACGGTATTCGTCTACATTCGGATGGCATCATCCGACAGGACGACATCGAGATGCTAAACCAGCGAGGCAAAATCACAAATGCTCATCTAGACCACATTCAAACTACGATGGCCCGAATCGAGGAGTGGATGCGAGCAAAAACCCGTCCTCCTCCGCCTTCCTATTATTAATTATATTTGTTAGAAACTATCAACTTTTGTTAGAAACATATTTTATAATATATTTTTTTCGAATTCGGATTCGATTAGTAGCATATATTTAATATTATATTCATATTAATTTCTAATTCACGTTTATTTTGTTTATTTTCCATTTATTGAATAAATGAATTCATTATAAAAAAATAGTGTATCAGAGACGGGATCATCGACAAAATTCTGTTGCTAATACTCGGTCGCCATATACCCGTCGCCGATCCCGTCGCCAATTCTGTCGTCGTTCCCGTCGCTGCGAACGAAGGAACCGTCGTCGGTGTTCCCTTTAATTGACAGTATAAAATTAGGGGACAATGACGGAGAGAAAGGTAACTGGCATGCGAGGACTGTTGGAGGAGGAGGACGATTTCTGTGAGCTACTTTATAGGCACCGAATGCATGCGAAGAGCAATCTTATGAGACATTGCTATGATCTCCTAAAAGGAGACAACAAACAACAATAGGTGAGAGATGGTTGAGGCCAAAGAATAGTAGGGAGGGGAAGATGGAAAAACGGAAGGAGTGGGAGAGGCAAAGACATGTAATGGTTAAAGAGGAGGGCGAAAGACTAATAGTTACGGGGCGGGGGAGAGAGGGTAGTTTGAGTGTCTTGGATGGTTAAAAAAACTTTTGCATATATGTCAGGAACAATAAATTTATTATCTTGAAACTGTCATGGGTTGGAGAACCAGATCGAACACTACTATGTCAATATAAGATGTTAGCATTCCTCTAAAGTCAAGTCAACCACTACTATGTCAATAGGTAAGCGAAGGTCTTAAAACCTAATCGGACATTCGGGAGGCAATCCATGAGCTCATCACGAGGTTCACAACTCTACTGGCAACCACGCAACGCCATGTTTTTCCTTTTGATTTGTAAGTAAAAATAATCTCTCTTTAAAGAAAATGAGACTTCATTTTCTACATTCTTGCTAGCTTGTTTTATAGCAAGCTATTCGGTATCTATTTCATCGCTTCCATCTTAAATTTTGTTTGCTTTTGTGTAGATATTGTTGGAAAATGATGTTTTTACGCACTCTTCACATTGAGCATGAATAATTTAATTATCGGTAATATTATACATTTTATGGTTAATTTGAGATCTATCTTGTCTTTGTGCCATTTGGTGTTGCTTTTAGGTGTTGGTGTGGAATGAAAGAGACCGAAGAATGAAGATGAAACGATAATTTGAGATGAATTTCGGCATTTCATCTAAAACTATTTTTATCAATTAATAAATGGCGTAATAATATGTATCACGCGTAGTGTCACATTATTTTGTACGACTTTTGAGGTCATTAACCATTTTTCTAACTTACATGGATGGTCATTGGTCATGCAGCCTGAAATGTCAAAAGTGCCTAGCATCTACATTCTTGTAGCGATCAACATTTTGTTAGGAAAAAAACAGCCATAGGGACTTGAAAGCAAAGATGAGTGAGTTGTAATTTGGTCCGTCCGTTAAATTATATCCAAGAGTAGGCAGACAGGAGAGAAGAGAGCTAAAAGTAAAAGGTGTTTTATATTTGAGCGGATGGTTACCATTTTAACCGCGAAACAAGCCGAAACCTCTCTGGTTGCCTTCTCTTAAATCCTATTATTCTATTTTGGCCTCTTCTCTCAATTCCCATTTCTCTTCTATTCTGCTCTCCAACATTCCATCTTTCTTTTTTTTTTGGAATTTTGTTCAATTTCTTTGGCACTTTTCATCACATTGTTTCCGATTCCTCAAAGAGTCTCAATCACCAACCTCTCTCTAAGGTATTTGCATTCATTTTCTCGTTTCCAAAGTTGTAGAATCCACATAAATGATTTATTGGTTGAGTCTCTCCTGTTATCGTAGAATGACAAAAGTGTATAATTGTGCCTGTTGATGTGACTGATTTTATTGAGTCATTTTTGAATCTGGGATTGGAATTGATGCTGCAGTGCAGGTTTGGAAACAGAGGTAAACAATG
This sequence comes from Pelargonium nanum, assembly GCA_036897485.1. Classification (NCBI taxonomy): domain Eukaryota; kingdom Viridiplantae; phylum Streptophyta; class Magnoliopsida; order Geraniales; family Geraniaceae; genus Pelargonium; species Pelargonium nanum. Next base: position 14,305 of record JAYMTF010002023.1, on the reverse strand, counting down.
GTGCGAGTGCATCATCAGAGGACTCCATCTACCGAGTCTCCTCGGACGGAGGTGGGCGAGATAGACACTCGAGCACCATTCCAGTCTGTTCGGGCCGCTGTTAGTTTGTTCGGTGCAGTTGCTACCATGAAAGGAAAACCTTCCTTGCCTTCCTTCAAGAAGCAGTCTTCGTCGCTCTCTTCTTCCGAGGTACCCGCCTTCTTGTATACAATTGTTAACATCTGTAACTTAGTAACTTAGGATGCTTTGTTCGCTCAGAGTGCCCGAGCCATTGCCAGTTCCAACGCTTCTCTCGACAAGGAGAGTCAGCTCATGTTGGCCGAGAAAGAACTGAACAAGTATAAGCAACGTTTGGAAAGTGCTGAAGCTACCAAAGCTCGAGCACTCGCTGATCTAGAAAACGCTACGAAAGCCCTGGAGGAATTGAACACGAACATCCGGAATGTCAATCAGTCCAAGCAACTGGCCATCGCAGCCTCGGAAGCTGTGAAGCAACAGGCCATGAAACTTGAGGAGGAAAATTCTACGGATGATGGTGCTTGGAGACAGGAATTGGAGCGTGCACGAGAGCAGTACAAGACTACATCCTCCGAACTGGATGCTGCCAAGCAGTATCTCACAAAGATTCGTCAGGACTACGATGCAGCCTCCGAAGCAAAGTCAGCTGCATTTCAACAGGCCTCCGAAGCTCAGTCTACGGCTAACCATCACAAAGATAAGGCTACTGAACTTCGAAAGGAAATTTCAACCGTGCAAGATTCTATCGAAACTATAAAGCTTGCAACTCATCAATCCAATAGGGCGCTGGCAAAGATAAACAACGAGAAAGAGGCCATCTTACGATCATATAAACCTGCCAAGGAAGAGGCGGAGAATAAACTGCAAGCATTGAAGCAAGAATTCGTTCCCGAGATGGCCAAAAGTCTTGAGATGCAGCTTGCAGAAGTATATGCCGAGATTGAAGTTGTGCAGGAGGAAATGAAGAGGGCACATGAATCAGGATTGAATTCACTCAAGGTTGTAAGTGATGAGCTAGATGAAGCAACAAAGGAACTGCAAAAAGTGGCAGCAGAAGAAAGTGCTCTTCGCACCTCGGTTGCTTCCCTTAGGCTGCAGTTGGAGAACGTGAAGAGGGATCGCGCTGAAGCAGAAGAGAAAGAAGAAGCTAGGGAGTCTCGTGCTGCAAACCTGCGGGAGCAATTAGAGAGTAGCAAGGAAGAACTTAAAACTCTAGCAGAAATGAATTCAGACGAGCATATCGCAAGAGTCCACCAGCTAATATCAGAAGCTGAAGATGCAATACGGGAAGCAGAAGAGATGAGGAGAAACGCTGACGAGCTGAAACAAGAAACTAAAACTGCACAAACCGCCAAGGAAGACGCAGAGAAACTGCTACAAGTCGCTATGACAGAGCTGGAAGGAGTAAAAGCAGGAGAGAAGCATGCCATTGATGAGTTAAAGAGTGTGTCTAAAGTATGTGCCATGGATTTTGGGATCGGTGGTGCTAAAATCAGAATGTCAAAGAAGGATTATGAAGTTCTGTGCAGAAAGAACGAGGAAGCTGGAAATTTGGCTGAAATGAAAGTAGCAGCTGTAATGTTTCAGGTGGGAGTAATCAGTGCAAACAAAAGTGAGGTAATAAGTAAAATCGAGGCTGTTTTGAAAGAAATGGAGGAAATTCAAGTGGCCGCAAATTCAGCTTTAAAGCAAGCAGAGATGTCGGAGGCAGCTCAAAGAGCAATAGAGACTGAACTCAAAAGGTGGCGCGAACAAGAGAAGTCTGAGATTCAGGAAAGCTGAGAGATGCCACCAGAAACATTCATTCCTCTGTAATATGGTAGAACTCAAGAGCAGAATCTGCCAGAGTAGTCAGGTAGAATCTCAAAGATGGAAATAAGCATTAAACACTTTTATACTCTTTGATACACAGTTTCACTAACATCAATGGACATATGACCATGAGAGAAGAAAAAGTACGGAATGAGTGTATAGGTCTCACCTCCCAGTTCCTGGCAAACAAGCCTCACCAGGTTTGTATCTTCCAGAAAACTTTTGTTCAAATTTAACTTCAGATATGAGAACATGTTGTACCCTTTCATATCTGAAAACTCGAAACACTAGCCAATCATTTCTTGGTTTCTGGAAAGAAACAAAATAACATGATTGAACTTCAATGAAGAAACAAAGAGCTAGAGTATTGGTATTCATTTTCTTGATTATAGCAGTAAACATGCATTTCCTTTCTATCTAAAAGTATCAACCTATAACTTTAAAGCATGACACAAGAAGCTTTGGAGTATTTGAGAGACAGAGAGAGACAGAGATTAATATATGCAACTAATATTGACTTCATAATCCGTGAATCTAAAAGTTACAATCTCTGGTGCATGTCTAAACCAAGTCAGGCTGGGGACAGCAGTAAACTGATTATCCAGCCAATACCTCAATCACACCTCATTAGATCCTCTACAGGGAAGTCATGTAGGGATAGCAGGTGCAACCACTATTACATTCATTTATACTGTATACTGAAAACATAGGACCTAGTAAAAACATTCCTTTGTCTAACGGAAGCGACAAAGTGATTTGGGTGTCAAGTCTTGAAATTTACCATTAGTAACAGCATGGCACTGAGATTCAATCATCATTAACTTTAAGACCACACAGAGAGTTGGATAGCGCATTTCCATTCCCATTCTGAATTCTTTGCAACTCAGACTCTATGGTTTTAGCAATTTCTGTTCTTTCTGCTGCTGTTTCAGGAAGATTCACGTGGAAAGACCCTTGTTTGATTGGTTCAGCAGGTTCAGAGATCATAGATTGTTGCTTGATATAGTTGTAGAGCTGTTGATGAAAGGGGTGATCCAAAGAGTAACAATTAGCACTTCCTTCATCTGAATGTCGGGATGAACCAGAGCTTTCTCTTCTGCAGAAATGTGGAAGGGCTGTATAATCCATTATCTACACAAATCAAGTAACCCAACAATTTAAACTGGTATATGACAATGAATTAATGACTACAAAAAAAAATAATAATAAAGCAAGTCCATATCTTGCAGAGCAATAGTTATGTCAATGGAAATAAAGTGAGTCCTACGTTGGGGAATGAAACTGCATGCACTATTCCAAGCATTATTATTATATTTACAGGTGTAGCCAGTTTCATCATCTATGTTGATCAAGATGTTCTGACATGACTTATCAAATTCTGATACTATGGAGACTGAAGAAAATCCAGATCATGCAAGTTTGTGTGTGAGTGTGTGTGATATGAATGTCAAATTCATAGTACCAGCTAGTTTGCTCCTTTTCTTTTTGATCAGCAACGGAACATCATACTCGAAGTAACAATGTTTCTCACTCCCCAAAGGGAGAGTCACCCTAAACCTCACCCCACAAATCCCACCCCATACCGTCAACAAGGAGGCTCGAACTTGAGACCTCTGAGGGAATCCAAAGTGATTTAACCACTTGGCCCAACATAGTTTGCTCCTAACTTCCTGCTTATACCCAATCAACATGTACGTTGACTTTTCAATACAATTTTTAAGATAATGATGATGCAGAAAGGTGAACATGCCAATACTAGATGATGGAGAAGATTTTGAGCAATGATGACAAAATTGGAAGTGTTAAGATCCCAACATAACACCGTGAGTCAGGAAAACCATACCTTCAATAGCTCATCTCGCCCACACCCTGGCAGCACCTGAACTTTCTTCCTCGTCCTTTCCTGCAAAAGAGGCTTGACAACCTGCTAACAGTTCAAGTATTAGTCCAGTAGATGCTTTGCAAAGAAACATTGAAATAGTTCGATATTTAAATAACAGAAGCAACAAAATACTAGTAGGAATTCACTTTGCACACATACTTGGAGGACCTTGCATGAATGCACTTTGCACAAAAGGAATTATACATAAAAAGAGCAAAATTTTGTTGGCTAACCTTCCAACAAGCGGCAAATACATATGGGGCATTCACAATGTAGTACGTATTTGTCTTCTCTGGGTAGTTCAGATCATCAATGGTGGTTATAACAGTCAGTAACTGCATATACAACCAAAAAAATTGTGCAAGGGTTGAATATAAATTTGCAAAACTTTTCACAATACATTTAACTTCAATTAATAGCTTCAAACATCCATCCTTGACATTGAAAAGTAAGTCAGCTTGACACCAACTCAAATGCATTGACTTTACATATGTTGCGACTCCTCTATTTAGGGATAGTACAGTTTACTGTTTCAGATTACATCCAAGCCCAATAAGGGGTGTGTTTTCAATTTTTCCAAGACAAATATAGTTCTGTCCAAACGGAAATGATACTTCATCAGAATATTTTGTATCCATGTTGCCCATTGTGGAAGTCTAAGAATGCTTGGTATAATTCACTGATTTACTTTTTTGCCAATAATTATTTCTTCATCATACAATTCACTGATTTAGTGTTTTTTTTTTTAAAGTAACCAACATTGCTGAATTCTGGTCTGAGGTTCAGATCAATATATATGTACGAGTTGCTGCAAATTTGAGTGAACTAGGATTATCTGATAGGGAAATAAAATGGGCACATTGTTCATTAAAAAAGTTGCATAAGCCTAAAGGAAGTCAAGCTAAAGACCAAAAGGAGAAAGACATTAATGATGGGAAAACAAGAAGACTGTCAAAAAAAAAAAGTATAGAGAACACCAAATGATACCTTTATCTGGCTCAGCGCTGAAAGCTTAAGCCCAGTCAAATCTAAAACCTTCACGCAGGTTGTAATAGGTCTCCCATGCTTCTTTGATGCAGAAGGCTGCGAAATAGTTTCAAGGTCAAACAAATGACAAGATAAACAAAGAATGTTCCTACTAGGATACTTACAAAAATCACACGATCACGATACTCATTGATTTGTATGTGTGACTGAACATAGTAGTGGACCTATATTACAGAAGAAAAAAACATACATCACTATCAAAAAACACAATTTTGCTATTTAAGAATAAAATAAGATTAAACAGCAGAATAAGCAGCTCCCTTAAGATTGACTTACTGATGCTTTATCAAATGTGCTGTGGCCTACACCTATAGCAAAGACAGGAAGGCCCTGTTGGAAAGATTGTAAGCAAACATGGGATGACACGCGGTTATCAATATAAACAGTTCTCGGATTAATTTACTGCATTCTATTCAGCATGACAAAGAAGAACATCAATATACAATATAAAAATGAATAAAGAATATGATACCTCTCTTGAGTACCCTGAAAGCCCTATAAGCTGGGAATCCCGCACTCCTCTATACAAATCAGTAGGAATAATGGGTTTCTATATCAAGAAACATCATCAGAATTTTTTTGCGTGAAATTTATATCTACAAAATTAAATGGAAACAAACAAACAAACAAAGTGACAGAGATACCATGACATGACAAGTGAGCTCGCAGTGTGTGTGTGTGTGTGAGAGAGAGAGAGAGAGGGCTATTCGGTTGATTATAAATATAAAATTCTACTTATAGTCAGACATGTTGACTTCTGATGGAAAATGAACGGAAGACTAGCAATTATCTGTAGCAATTACAAATCCAACTAAATGACTGTCTATTGTGAAGAAACACCAAAGTGTTGGTAGTCACATATTCTGGTACTATGATTTCTTTATATAAGTTTATTTTTACTTCAATTTTCAAACGTACAATTGAAATTAGTGGCCAAGCCAAACAATCTATACTACTCTAGTTAAATAGAAGAGCCAAATAACTAATTCAAGATTCAGCATAAACTATCAACGAATAACGGTATCAAAATTTGCCAAGGAAAACAAATGAAAAATAAAATTCACAACACTAGTGAAAGCTTTGCCATCTAAAAATGTTTGTACGTCATACACGTCGTGAGCCAGAAAAGTGTTTCATAGATTGACTGATAGGTTGTTTCATAGATTTTACGCAATCACCAGTACCCCCTAGGACCTCTACTCCAACTGCAGACTATGAGATTAGCAACATGCAACATCTAGTTGACGCACATTACTAAAATTAAACTCTGGATAAAAACTCTTTCTTGAAGAATAAGTAGATAGATCTAAGAAGTATATTGCTCAACTGGAAGAAAAGTGTCAATGAGATAACTTAAGAGTAAAAGAAATCCTAAAGCAAAAAATTAAAAACAGTAGCTACCAGGATGAACTTACTGCCAATATGTTGTCAATCTGGTTTTGTATCCTCCAGTTTAGGCAATCCACCAACTGAAAAATCGTAAAGAGCACTATCTCATAAGAACAAACAGAAGATCGAAAATAAGATGTATCCATTACAAAGATGAAGTAGAAGTTCTCAAAATGTCGTATCTGAAAAAACAGTAGCTAACCATTTTATGAGCTTTGGAAACATTCCACTCTCTTGCTTTTAGAAATCGCACAAGAGTTTCAGATAAATACCCTTGATGGACATTCTGCAACTCAAGAATTAACCATTAGGTCCATAAAGGCATTGATGGAATGTAGAGTAAAATGAGATATCCTTCATAGTGGATAAAGCTATCCAAAAAAAATCAGAAGGAAGCTCAAGTCAGGCAATTTTGTCAGCCAAAAAGGTTAACAACATGAAAAGAAAACAGAAGAGAGTGATAATGCATAAGCAGTTAAGCACACACGAGAAGTAGAAAAAAAAAATACTAGAGACCAATGTTAAAACGGCATGGTAATAATACTTATACAGCATCTCCCCACTAATTCAGTATCTTAATATCATATATATAATTTATGATCAAATTACAATTTATAGATTTTCTGCTAAGCTATGTCACACTATATACCGTAACATCCTTGATTCTTGAGTACAAAGTGGCAAAAGTCCCCAGCTTTTTTTCCACTCATCTTCATCCTCTAGTTCGCAAAAATAATTCCACAATGTAAAAAACTCGCATGGTTATAGAGGATATCTTACATTCCAATCAAACTTGGTGCTTCATACATAGATCTCCGCCAAATCTAAGACACCCTACGCAAACAGATGGCAGAAATATCACAGGTCCCCAAAACCCAAAATTGTACATTTTTAAAAGTAGCAATGACAGCAGAGTATGTAACCACACTCAACTAAACTACGAAAACCCAAAATAAAAATGCATAGCATCGCAACATTCCCACCCCAAATTTGTTCCACAAGCAACCCGAAATTTCACATATAGAACCCAACAAACACTCTTCAACAAGTTTCCAAGAGCTATGAATCTAGTAATAGACCAAAAATATGCGAGGATCTGTAAAAGTAACCAATTAGCAGTACAAATCCACAAGCAGTACAACCAAAAACAACAGAAAACAGATAAATAAATAAATAACCCAGCATCAAGTACAAAACGGACAGATGCAAAATCCAGAAAATAGCTAAAAATAGATAAACATTTCCAGCTCCTGCTGAAGAACAGATCGCCCAAAACCAAAAAGATTAACAAACCTGGAATGTTCTCTTCAGCGGCTCATCAACCGTCACTGGCACCCAAAAATTCCAAATGATTAGCAAAAAAAAAAAACCAAATAAATACATAAATGGAGAGATCAAAGCAATAAAAGAGCAGAGCCACCTGCTTCCATCAATGCCTTCAACTCATTGACCGCTTCCAGAGAAACGATCCCCATTTTTGGGCTCAATGTTACGAGAAATGCAGCAAAAAAACTGGTGGATACTTTTTGAGGTCTCGCCTTTTTACTGGTACAGGAAAGGAGAATCAACAGTGAGCGAGCTACAGCTACAGCTACAGCCACACCCTACAGAGGAGTTAATGGACGGTCAATAATGGCGCTCCTGTGCTAAGATTTTTAACTTCTTCCTCAGCTCAGCTCCTCTCTGCAGCTACTGCTTCGCTTCTCTTTCACATTCAAATACCAGAAAATAAAAATCTTTTTATATTATTAATATATTTTCCGGGAAAATAAAAATTAAGAACAAAAAGGAGAGAAAATAGAAGGTTCAGAATCTGAAGGTACATACTTTTTTTTTTTTTTTGGCTCAGCTGTGTGTTTACGTCACGGTGGTGTTTTGGGAAGATCTGGACCGTCCATTTGTGGTCCTTGATTCACTTATGACCGCCAGATGGAGATACCGTATTTATGGTAAGTGATTTAGTTGCTTTTTTGGGTGAAAATATTTAGTTAGGAACTCATTTGTTTAAGTGTTTGTTGTTGTTGTTGTTGTGTGGTTTTTTTGTTATTAAAAATAAAATGTTAGGGTCTCTATCCAATAATATAAAAAAACATATTATTTGGGTCGTTGTCTCCACCAATATTTTTGGTTGTTAGAAAATAAAATAGTTTATTGGAGCATATTTAAATCATTCGGAAAGAAAAAATTATCTAATTGTCTTTTGGATTGTTGAAAAGGGATCAAATTAGCTATTTTATTATTATAATGGTGAAATTGATTTTATGTGGGTTAATATTCTAGTCAACCAAAATAAAGTTAAGGTGGACACTTGTGAAATTGGTCAAAAAAATTGTGTAAAAGAAAAATATTGCCCGTCTTCTTTATTTTCATTAAAAAAAATGCATTTTTAGGATTAATAAAAACTTGTTGTAGAGTTAGTTCTTAACTTGACTCAAGTTGTGTTGTGTCTTCTCTCCCAAAAAAAAGGAAAATGCTAAATGTTCCAAATTTTGTACAAAATTTTCTGTACAAAATGACTTGGCATACTATGTGGCGAATACTTTTTTCGTATTTTTGTAGTTTAAAATTAATTTTAACGAATAACAACCTGACGTATATGATACAACCACCCTCCCATGAATTTCTGGCTCGAAGCGCCGGTTTATTAAACTTATTGCACACGTGGCGCATTGTGATTTGACCAACTCACCAATACAATATTTGATGTGTCATGTCTCTTTTATTTACACATCATTTTGTACAATTATTTTTGTACAAAATTTTGTACATATAGCATTGCTCAAAATAAAATTGTGTTGTGCCTACTTAATATAATTTGGGTAATACTTGTAAATTGTTTAATATCTTTGGTTTTTTTTTCTTTTTTTAGAAACATGAAAACTAAAAAGGAAACAACAACTACATCGCCGGAACACGCCGCGAACTCAGGACTCCTCTCGCATCATCACGGACCAGCTCTGTCACACAAGGAGGAACCCGCTCAAAAACCCGCAAGCCAACATCCAACGACAACCCAAAATTAGCCAAGCTATCGACAACCCGATTACACTCCCGATAACAATGAGAGATGGTCACCTCCCACTCTCTCTCCATCCATCTTTGAATATCCGCCACAATGGCCTCAACATGCCAACCCACCGTCCCAACACTAGCAAACAGGTCCGCCATCACTTTCGAATCGACCTCCACGAGCACCCTCCTCAAACCCAACGTCCAAACCAACTTAAGACCTACTCTTAAACCTTCCAGTTCAGCCACAAATGCTGAGATATATCCAATGTTACCAGCCACACCACCTAACCAACCTCCATGAGAGTCTCGAACCACACCTCCATAAGCCGCCGGCCCGGAATTACCCTTACTTTCTCCATCCGTATTGAGCTTCACCCATTGAATTGGAGGTGGAGTCCATCCTACCCACATATCAACTCGACTCGCCGGCGAAACAGAGCTGACCACCCATGCTTCTTGAACGGAAGTTGCCTCAGTCCAGGTCGCCTTAATTAGTTTTGGTTGTATGTTATATTCATTCCGTCGCAAAGTGAGTTTTTTTAATTTTTATTTAAATAAAGAAAATATTAATTAGTACAATATTTTTTCCTATACATTCTCCTAAGCATGTGTTGTGTTTGGGGTACATATCGGGACCTACGCGGTGGATTGTGCGCTACAAACTGAATCATATAAACTCCCCGAAAAGATAAAAAGAGGTATGTAGGGCACAAGAGTAAAAATATAAGGCGTGTGATGTAAATAAGACGAAAACAAACAGTTAAAAAGTAAGCACAATTCTCAAGAACTCTCAATTATTATTGAATAGAGCTAAGCAGGCACCAGTGGAGCAAACATGAAACATGAGGTGAATACAAATGGAATAGACCCATTGAGTATTAGCAATACTCAAAACCATGACGAGGGTGGTAGCGGTTTTACAAATGGTGTCGTGGGGTTTCAACAACAACCCTAACAAGGAAATAATTTTCAAAATCCGCAATTCGGTAATAGTTTTTGACAATGGGTGGAATTTGATTATGTGAACCCCCTCTTGATAATTATTTGGGCAATATACCAATTGTCTATTACGGGATTTTTTTTTTTTTTTTTGGTGATTGGGTCATGTATGTTGCTTCGCAAGGTGACAACTTTGAGCTTAAGCAAGTAATGGTCTCCACGTTGAACACTGGTGGTCGGATTAGAGGAACTTCACTAAAAGACGCGCTTTAACATGTAAAGAATTATTTGAGTATTTGTGGTGATTTCATAAACACCAGGACATTTCTATAGGTAGTGCAAATAAGCCTCTTTAGATTTTCTTTGGCTGAGAGAGCGCTTGATTTGTATAATTTGCTTCCATTTGAGACGAGGAATACACGTGAATAGTTGGTGATTCAATTTACCAACAAGTTATTCTTAAAAAAAGTCAAAAGAATGAAGAGGGCATTCAAGATTTCACACAAATCGACTTGGGAGCATTTTATGAAGTATGAGATCAATTCAACTAATTGATTGATCGATGCCCTAATTATGACATTTCTCGACTATCTCCCGACTTCATAGTGGTCAATTACGAAACACATTCCTTTTATCCTTGGCCGTCCATTCTTGGCTACCTCCACATTTTGAAAGATGTGAACTTGTTATAAGAGTTGAAGAAGAAAGCATTACATTCAACAATAAAGTAAAATGGAGTGAACAAGAAGGTCAAAAATTTAAGCCTAGTTCTAAGGTGAAGGTTTGTCACGGGGATAAGATGCAAGACCAAGGGATGCCAAACAAGAAATTAGAGGAAAAATACTATGTCGACATGATAATTGAACACCTAAGAGCTAGGCATTTTAATGAAGTTAAATCAGGTAAAAAGAACCTACCACTTGAACCCAAAAGAAAAAGAAAGAGGTCCAAGAAAATAAGAAATTAAAGTCTCCTGAGACGTTTAAAAAGTTTGTCAATCACGTCGTCAAAAGGGTGAAAATGTGGGTTCCTAAGGTGCGAGGAAGACATGACCTTCGTCATGACTTCGAGAAGGATCGGGGCAAGGCCCCTACCATTGGCGTGCTCCTTAATTTAATTAGGAGCTACCCGTCAAGAGAACGGTGTTAAACAAAAATGTTTGGTGGGAGGCAACCCATCATTTTTAATTTCACATTTTAATTGCATTTTTGGTAGTTTTTATGTAGTTTTGATATTTTATTTTGTCGCTAAACGACATGCCGAAAGAAAAAGTTGAGTGGGGCTACCTTTTTGCTCCCTCAATCTAACCCTAAACACAAGCAGACTAATGACGAGGATTGTGATGATGATGAGGGAATTGAGAGTGATGGTTGAGCACGTCCACTTGGTCTTCAGGTGTTCCAGATCTCTGGAGTTTTGGAGGTCAGATGAGTTGGGAGCGCTGGTTAAGACGACGATGGATGTGTTGGGGTGGCTCCAGCTAGTTGTATGTAAAAGGGACGTGGGGATGGTTGCTATGGTGGTTGGTATATGCTAGGGGCTATGGAGGCGCCCGAAAGAATTGGTGCGGAAGGGCAGCAAATGGTCATCGAATAGAGTGAGAGTGGTGGTGGCTGATATTTTTTCCCAATGGAGAGCTGCTCATGGGGAGCAGGCCAGGTGTCAGTGTCGAGCGATGTGGTTCGACCGGCGGCGGAGGATAGATGGGCTCTTCTAGAGGTGGGCTGGATCAAAATAAATGTGGATGATATTGTTTTTTCTGATCTAGGCAGAGTTGGGGCTAATTGGGTGGCACGTGAGGCTAACGGGAGATGTGTTGATGTCTGTCTCTCTTGTGTGAGCCGAGAAGAGTTAAGGTCGGTGAAGACTATGACGTGTTGGGTTGCAATGAAGTGGGCGATTTGGAAGGGGCTAGATGCGGTGGTGTTCGAGACGTTCGGTAGGTGATCTCAGGTATTCGATCTAGGACTCCAGTCCTGAATCATTATGGCCTCCTAATTTTTGTTTGTGTGTCTTTAATGCAATCTTTTTCTAATATAGTTTGTAAGTTTGGTAGAAGATCTGCGAATGGTACGCACTCTCTTGTGCACTACTCCCGTTCTTTATTAGGTCTTGTCAAGTGGGAAGGGAATGCCCTCCCGCAGGTCGCTTTTAATGCTCGTGTTCTTGACGCTTTGATTATTTAATTTGAAGTAATCTTTTTCTTTTAAAAAAAATACAAGTCATATTTTTTTTATTTTGCTTAGCCTAGCAAAGTTAAACTAGTGAAATCAAGACAACTCATTAAAATTTCATTCATATTCACTTCAATGAATTAATAGGAGTGAGTGACCCATTGGATCCAGTGTTTTAATGAAGTGCATTGACATCACTCATTATTTAGTTTACACCAAATAACTTTTGGTTTAAATTCATTATTCTTAACTTTGAAATGTTCTTTTTTGTTTTGTTTTGTTACATAAACTAAGAGTATCTTCATGTCAACTTTTTGCACCCAATGAGCATTTTTTTACTAAACGACTTTAAAAGTGTGCCTCTCGCATCGATTTGATGCATTTACTACAAAAATTAAATAATGACCCATAAATTTGAACTAAGATGCATAATAAAGAAGAGAGAAAATCATCTTAACACTGGTCAACCCGTGAGACCTATAAAATTTCGAAGTGCTCATTTCAAATTCAAGTAAATTTATCAATTACAATGGAGTGCAATTTGTTACTCTTCAAAACATATATTCCCCAACCATAAGGCATCCAAATTCACAATCGAGTATTTTAAGACTTTTAACTGATCCCATATTTAAGTCATACCTTTTTTTCCTGATAAGAAACGGGACATCAGACCTATATAGCCTGTGTTTCTCACCCCCCTAGTGGAGGAGGGTCGAACCTGAGATATCAAAGGAAATCCAAAGCGCATCAACCGCTTGGCCCAACATGATTTGGTTTTAAAAAACCATACCTACCATTCATTTAAAATAAATAGGAAAATAGAGTTACACCTACCAACACCTTAAATAAAATTTGTATATATATATAGTGACACTACTAGGAACCAATACCCCACATAATATAATAACACTATACAATACATAGAGAGAGAAATATCTGGAACCGTTGGCGAAACCGAAAGTAAAAAAGGGATATGATAACCCTATCTATCCATCTACAAATTATATACATAAAAATATTCTCTATCTCCAATCCAATTGTATGCCTTTTTTTCTCAATGATGATTCCGAGTCCATGCTTCTCTTTTTGTCTAACAAAATTGCTACTAAAACAGAGAAAGTGGAGCTCAAGGCCATGTCTATGTCACTCTCCATCATGCATCACCTTTAGCTCATATACGTACCTTTGAATCTTCTTCTTCCATTTTGGCTTACTATTTCAACTTTCAACCGCAACCAAACACTGTAATATAGTCACTCAATCCTAATCAATGTGAGTCTATTTTTGTTTGAACGTGATTGTATTTTAGTTCTTATGTATAATCCTAAACGAACCGAGGACGTCTGAGGTAGGTCGTAATAGGCAGTTCATGCTAATTTTTAAAATTCTGAAGATCGTAATTTTGTTTTAATGAATATTTTATTTTTATTCTGATATTTCTTCCTACTAAACTTGAGATATCGGAATTTGTGCCTCTCTTTTTCTCGCTGCCGTTTTGAGAGTTAGTTAAAGTTTTTGTTCTGCTACAGCTGCACTTATTTTTACAGTGGTTGCACTCCCTTGAATTTGCAGATAACAAATTGCGGTCTCTATTGTTTAGATAGCAACCTCTTATTTTAATAGCAAGTTAAGTTTATTTTTAGGGTTTACAGAGCGGCGGCATAAATTTGCCATAGAGTATTTTGATTGGTGTACACGCAGAACAACATGAGACAAGTGGAGAGAATGAGAAAGTGGCTATGAGTATAATACACATGATTATATATGCTCCAATATATTTTTATAGGCCCAATACTTGTGATTATATTACTATCCATCATCGAATGTACATGTATATATATTATCATTGATTTGTTTTACAACAAAATAACTTTATTACTTTATTGATTTTTTGTTGTTGTTAAAAGTATCATTAGATCACTTTTCTTATCAATTGAGAGACACAACATACTAGCTTCTATTTTTTAATTCAAAACTCTTGTTTGTTAACTCTAGATCATGTCGGTAAGTCTCGGTAAGTAGGTGATGAAAA
>JAYMTF010002022.1:0-20027 GCA_036897485.1 Pelargonium nanum | reverse complement strand
TAATAATAATTTATTTTATTTATATAAAATATAAATAATATTGAAAAAAAGTGGGGCTATAGAGAGCATGTGAGGTATAGAGCAAGTATGAGTTGTCTAGCATGATTGGTTGTTGTTTTGATACCCCATAAAGCTAAAAGAAGATAACAATGGAGTTTGGGCCCATTATGGGCCCATTGAACCGACTATGTAATATTATCATCTATATAAAGGAAAACAAATAAATAATGAAAAAGACATGTGGTCCAAACCATTCTTTTGGCTTTTTTTTTTGTTCATGTTAGGCCATGCAAATTTATTAAATTAGATAAAGAATGTCTTTAAAAAAAATAATTTATTTACTTAAATAAATTTATTTACTTACTAGCCGCTATTTTTTTTTCTCTAGTTTTTTTTTTTAAATATTGTTGATATGGATGGTTCAATTATTGTGCTTCTTGTTTTTACTTATTAGATAAAATACATATTTAAAAAATTCAATCTTGTTCTTTTTTTTTTTTTTCTCGAATGTCCTAGTGTCATAGACTAGTTTGTGAGAGTGTTTACTATATTTGGATTAATCATCCATTATTTGTAGTTTTATTTATTTTTTATTATTATAAATTATAATTTTAACTATGAGTTTATTAATATTTCTTTGTATTATTATTGCGTTTTAGATTCTTGTGAAGCGAACAATGGTTGTCACATTGTTTCATTGCGTCAATATTTTAACCTACTACAACGAATTGGACGTTATATTGAAAGTTTGATATTTGCGCACTAGTTTGCTCATATCAAAGCATTTTACATGTGTTCATCTAAAACTTGACCCATGTATTTTTGGGTTTGGGTCACATAAATAGACCCGACTAATTTATTGATTGATACATATTTATCTTCTAGAAACGTGTAACCAGAATGAACTCATACATCTTTTAAATCATATTGAAATTAAGCATTATCAATTCAAATTTAATTGAAAATTGAATTTAAGTAATTAAATAACAAAAGTGAAAACATCATAATTAGTGACAATAATGAATTTTAGAGTTCAAATGTCTTGTCATAAAGAACCCTCTAACCACCTCCCATGTCAGTACGATGATCTCAAAAGTTAGGGCACTAACGTAATTTCACCTTCTGTAGCACGTCACTTTCCCAACGGTAACCAAAAGGTAACGTACCAATTTTCTCAGCCACCGATTTTTTAGCCGTTGCGGTCAATCGTACGGCTGCGATTTGCTTACCGTTAAGTTTCGCTCCAAAAATAATGATAATATTACCTACCTCATTTACTTAAGAAAAAAAGCAAGAGCAAATTTTTTTTTTAAAAAAAAGAAAAAGAGCAAGAGCAATTTTAAAAAAGTGAAAAACGAAACAATTCCTGATGAGAATATAAATTAACTTTAAGTTAATATTTTTTTTTTGAAAGAAAGCTAATATTTCAAGAATATGGTCCATCTTAATTTTGATTGGTTTTCGAAATTCACTTTAAAATTGTATAGAATATTTTCAAACGAGGGGTATAAAAATAGAAAGTTCGAATTTGACGTATAAACTAATTGAATATTTCAAATATGGTAATAATTTTATTATCACATATGCTTTTTTTCTTCCAAAAATTGAGTTACAAAATAGGGGTATCCCTCCCATTTTAACCCAAACCTCACCCCACCCGACGCAATAGGATTTGAACTCACGACCTCCTACGTGCAGATGTGTGTCTTGACCATTGCGCCACCCCCTAAAAGGCTTATCACATATGTTGAATACAATATATTTTATTTTAACATTAATTAGGTCTTTAATTTTAAAAATATCAACATTCTAGTTCCTTATTCTTTAAATAAATCTCATAAGTTTTTTAACTATTTGTTTTGGTCATTTTAGCCTAAATGACATAGTATGACATGACATCAACATGTTATATAAAATAATTAAATAAATTCATTATCAACCACGCAAAAAAATTATATTCACATGTTTCAAAATTTTTCCAAGTTCACAATTTTAAATCTAATATAATGTTTTTTTCTATATCTTTTAATTTGTGGCTAACAATGTGTGTGTCAATAAACATTTGATTTAAAATTTATACATTATGATATTAAGAGAAAATTGATAATAACATACAGTATTATCTTGACTCAAAACTTAATGTTCAGTAATATAAATGAGTATAAGAACTAAATCATAGTAATTTTTTTTTTATAAAGAATGATGGCTAGTTGACATTGAATCTAATAAAATAAAGTATTAAAATTCTTTGGGATTGAATTACCTTCATTTAATATACTTTTCCCATCTCAGAAGAGAAAACATTCTTCTATTAAGAATGCACCAGAAATTAAAAAGAAAAAGAGCAAAATTACAAAAAGAAAAAAACAATAGAAAACAAAAGAATCTATTGTAAATTAATGGTGAATTTGAATGCCACTCTGTACTGTGCCTTTAAAGTTAGAGAGAGAGAGTGAGAGTGAGAGGATAAGAACAACAATTCAAGAAATAAAACCAAACAGAGAGCCTGTCAATTTCCTCCTGCTCTCTCCAGAACAATCCTGAACAAATTAATAATTTATTATAGTTTCTGATAAAGCACAACCAACCCAATTATGATTGATCAATTTTAGAACTGGGTTTACATTTAATTTTCAAAAATTAAATTAAAGCCAGCTCCTTTTTTTCTGTTCTGGCAAAAAAGACAAGACCTTTCTATAAAACCCTTATCTCTATCCTCCTCACAGCTTCAC
Organism: Pelargonium nanum; assembly: GCA_036897485.1. Lineage (NCBI taxonomy): Eukaryota > Viridiplantae > Streptophyta > Magnoliopsida > Geraniales > Geraniaceae > Pelargonium > Pelargonium nanum. The sequence goes on along the minus strand of JAYMTF010002022.1, from coordinate 17,295 downwards.
ATTATTGCTTTTGTAGCTAGAGAGAGAGAGACTGAGAGAGCACATTGAGCAAGCAGATTCTTGAGAGAAATGGAGGGCAAGGAAGAGGATGTGAAGCTTGGAGCTAACAGGTTCTCTGAGAGACAGCCAATAGGCACATCAGCTCAGACAGACAAGGACTACAAGGAGCCTCCACCAGCTCCTCTGTTTGAGCCTGGAGAGCTCAAGTCATGGTCTTTTTACAGAGCTGGGATTGCTGAGTTCATAGCAACCTTCTTGTTCCTCTACATCACAATCTTGACTGTGATGGGAGTGAACAGTGCACCTAACAAGTGTGCCTCTGTGGGTATTCAAGGAATTGCTTGGGCTTTTGGTGGCATGATCTTTGCCCTAGTCTACTGCACTGCTGGTATCTCAGGTTAGCTTCTAACCTACCTCATTTTTTGTGGGTATTTGCTTAGGTTTTGCTATGAGCTTATGTGTGTGTGAAAAATGTCATCTTTTTGTGTGGATATTACTTAGGGTTTAGATTTGAGCTTGTGTGTGTTTGTTTTGTTGTAGCAACCTAATGTTTGTTACTACTATGTTTCTGCTTTTGATAGGAACAAGTGAGAAATGTGTTTTTTTTTTTTTCTTTTTTTGTGGGTATTGCTTAGATTTTGTGTGGAACATGTGTGTTGTTTTGTAGGAGCCTAATGTTTCATAGTACTTTGTTGCTGCTTTTGATATTTACATGTGAGAAATGTCATTTTACTTTGAGCATATGGGTTTTTGTTACAAGCCTACTGTGGATCTGTTATGTATCTTAGTTTTTGAGTGATGTGTATTACTATTTTCTTTGAATCTTGTCCTGGTTTTGAAGCTCTTGCTGTGAAATTGTGAGAAAAAGTCACATTTTTATGTGATTAGGACTTGTAATAACCAGATCTGTTTGTTTATTTGCCACAGGAGGACACATCAACCCAGCTGTGACCTTTGGTTTGCTTTTGGCAAGGAAGCTCTCTCTTACAAGAGCTGTGTTCTACATGATCATGCAGTGCCTTGGTGCCATCTGTGGTGCTGGTGTTGTGAAGGGCTTTGAGAGCAAAAAGTATGAGATTTTGGGTGGTGGTGCTAATGTTGTGGCCCCTGGATACACCAAAGGCGATGGCCTTGGCGCTGAGATTTTCGGGACCTTTGTTCTTGTCTACACCGTCTTCTCCGCCACTGATGCCAAGAGAAACGCCAGAGACTCTCATGTCCCGGTATGTATTTTAGTATATTTTGAGTTTTGTGGAGCTCAAGAATTGGGTTTTTGACTGACTTGTGAGTGTTTTGGAATTGGGTTTGTTGCTTTGCAATGTGTTCTTATCCGGGTTTGTATGGATTTTGATGTTTGATGCAGATTTTGGCTCCACTTCCCATTGGATTTGCCGTGTTCTTGGTCCATTTGGCCACCATCCCCATCACTGGAACCGGCATTAACCCAGCAAGGAGTCTTGGAGCTGCCGTCATCTACAACAGAGGCCATGCTTGGGATGATCAGGTAACTTGATTTTTAGTTCTTGATTGAGACATCAACATGAATCTTGAACTTGTTACTTATACTACTTGATGATTTTAAGGTTTTTGATTGAAAAACAAACATCCACATGAATGAATCTTGAACTTTTTATAGATTCGGCTTGACGAGTACAAGTTAGTTTCTTATTTGAACACCCACATGAATCTTGAACTTGTTATTGATAGATACTACTAGATGCTACTTGAGTTTTTGATTGAAACATCCACAAGAATGAATCTTGAACTTGTTAAAGATACGTTATGCTGATTGTGAAGCACTTGCATGAATCTTGAACTTCTTGTTATGGATTCTACTTGATGATGTTAATTGTAATTGTAATTGTGTATGTTTTTTTGTTTGATGGTTGTTACAGTGGATCTTCTGGGTGGGACCTTTCATTGGAGCTGCACTTGCTGCTGTGTACCACCAGATAGTCATTAGGGCCATTCCTTTCAAGGCCAGGGCTTAAGTTTCTTCCATGTTTTCTTCTATTTGTGACCTTTTGTATGGGCAATTTGTGCTGTGTTAAGGATCTATTTATTGTGTGTAAATTATGGAGCAAAACAAACCTATGTATGTGTTTTTGTGGCATCTTCTGAATGATGAATTCTTTTGTTTCTATATTTTAATTGCCTACACATTTGTTGTTCCTGTTCTATATTTTAATTATGGTCGGATAGAAACCTATTTTGCGTTGAGTCATGACAACATGTTTTCAGAAGAAGAAAATGTTTATAAGTAGGTCGACACGAACATTGGTTAAATTACACAACCCCCAACACTTACATAAACTCAACTTTGCTTAAATTTGTGTCGAGTCATGACAACATGTTTTCAAAAGAAGAAAATGTAGAAAACGTCAAATTACTAGCCAAGACAATTTGTGTCCCAACACGTTAATGAAACTCAACTTTGCTTGAATTTGTGTCGAGACATGACAACATGTTTTCGAAAGAAGAAAATGATTAGAAAACGTCAAATTACTAGCCAAGGCAATTTGTGTCCCAACTTGCGACGCAACAGAGAAACCCAACACGTTAATTAAACTCAACTTTGCTTAAATTTGTGTCTAAGTCATGACAACATGTTTTCAAAAGAAGAAAATGATTAGAAAACGTCAAATTACTAGCCAAGGCAATTTGTGTCCTAACATACGACGCAACACAGAAGTGTGTGCCAACACAAACATATATATACGCATGAATTGTTAGCTCTAGTTGCATCAACCACATAGTTTGGAACCAAATCAAACTTTGATGTGTTTCTAAGCATTCCCCATTTCTGAAATTACAAAAATACAGCAAATAGCAACCCATCACAGAAATTAGACTAAGCTTCTTCTTCCATACAAAATAATGAACAAACCAAGCTTGGCAAGTTTTGAACTGCCTATAGCTTGACTAGTTTAGTTCCCAACCCTTTCTGTACACATTTTACTTTGGCTGCTATGTGACCCTCTCTAGAGGGCAAAGAAAAAAAGAGTCAAAATAGCAACAGCTCAAGTTTTACATTTCTCATTTGTGAGCAAAAATGTACATATATCTTTACAATATAGAAGCACAAGTCTTCTTTGAAGCAACTGATGAAAACTGGATCTCCAGAGGCCCTATGTCCTGCAAAATACGAGGTTTTAGTCTTCGAATCAGCTCTTCGCTCAAGAAACCGATTTCAGAAAGAAGGGTTAAATCTTTTTGCACCCTATGCACGTTCAAAATTTTGAAAATAGCCCTTAAAAGTCACTAAGTGTCATTTTTTATTTATGAAAAAGCCCCTAAACTTTTCAGAAACTATCATCACCCGATTTCCGGGGAGTACGTAAACCACACTCTTAGCCCGTCCGAGGGTGTAAATGCTAAGAAAATATATTCATGGCCAAAACAGTTTAAAGGTTGCAAAAAGATTTAACCCGAGAAAGAAACTAGAAGGACAAAACAGAAGTGTGTTTTTTGCAGATAGCTTACCATAGGAGCTGAGCAAAAAAAGCATTGGCCATTTGAAAATGTCTCTCCTGCCCCTAAAGCTTCCAGAAGATCATAACTTATTGAACTGACTGTCCGATTTCAGATCATAAAACATAAACTGAACTGATAATGCAATGTACGAGGAAGACAGAACCAAGAAACCAACCTTGAAGCAAGAAGAGGACTCTGACACGACTGGTATGGGAAGTCGGGTCCTGCTTGGAAATTTGTTACTTAGATTCCAACTGTCCGACCAAGCGCTGGCAAGCCCGGATTCAAGTCCAAGGCCGGGCTTGACTTCAAATGCTCTCTAAACTGACTTCCAGCAGCAGCTGCATTGTGCTGCATTCCTCGGAATAGGTCGGGTTTTGGATCTTGATAGGCTGTGGTGTTGGTGTAGAAACTGTTGTTGGGTCGTTGGATAGTTGTTCCTATGCCATCATGAAAGTAGGAAGGTTGCTTCATGAGATGAAATGGAATGGCACCGCTACCACCGGTTATAGGAGTGGATGAACCGGAAGCGGTGAGAGGGCTCGAGATAGGGGACGGAGACATCCGACCACTCATATGTTGCGGTGACCTAGAATGGAGAAGCGGGCTGCCGATGGGAGACACCGGGCATGACAGGTTTTTCGCCATATGGGAATCAATATAACTGAAAACAGAGGAAAAGAGGAAAAAGTTCAGCTACTGCATGCATATAATGTACAAATGCACAACACACATGAACACAAAGAGAGAGATAGAAAGACCTGGATCCCGAACAAGTTTTTGAACCTCTCGGCGGATGGATGGCCATGCCTTCAGGTTCCAAGCATGAAGCGTTTCTTGTATTTCCAATGATGCCCTGAAAGAAAACTAAAGCTATCAGTAGAAAAATAAAGCTATCGGGCCCGTGGCCTCAAGGTCACAAGACAACAGCCTCAAGGCTCAACCTCAAAGACTAGCAAACATGTATAATATAGCTACGAGAAACATGATAATACCATATATCTCACTACATTTGGTACAGCAGGTGTCGCTTCTGCGGGATGAGCAGCCAGAATGGATCTCTCCAGTGGCGCTGCGTTTTTCACAAAAGGATGATCCAAAAGCTGAGCAGCCGTAGGACGGTGCATCGGGTTGCGCTGCAAGCACAGCCTCACAAACTCTTTTCCTTCATCTGACAGGTGATCGGGAATTGTAGGAAGTTCCTTGCTATTTCCGATTTTGAACATTGCAGCAACCTTTATGAAAACACACAGAATGAGAGGAGGAACGAAATTAAACAATCCACATAGGATGCAGTAAATACAGTCTTAGAGAAATTAAGGATTTCTGAGCCTAACTAACCCCTTCATACTGACTCCAAGGCGGTTTTGTCGTAGCCATCTCCAACACAGTGCACCCAAGGCTCCATATATCAACAGCGAGATTACTACCACCTGTATTTTTTATAACCTACACGATAAATCAAATTAAGCATAAATAGAAAAAAAAAAAGAAAAAAACATAAAGAATGATGAGACAAGAGAGTGAAGTGGGGCATATTTACCTCGGGCGCCATCCAGTATGGGCTTCCCTTTAATGATAACGGACAAGGCTGCCCGGATATCTGCATTTTAAATCAGATAAGGTAGATTAAAAACAAGCAACTTGGTTGATGTGCATAATATCAACGGCTCATATATGTTACTCTCCATTTCAACTTTTCTTAGCTTAAATAAGAGCTGGCCATTTGGACCCAAACCCACAAGCACCTGAAATTCTACCCACATTTAGCGGGTTCAGGTTTACAATAAAAGAAATATGGAGCAAGCAACCCACTAACCGACCCACACTTCTAGCTGGCCAGGTTAGGGTTAGGTCTTCTCAACCCGAGCCCTACAACCCCGACTCAAAATCCAAATTTCTAGCTTAGATGAAACAGACTAGCATTTCCCGAATTCCTATTTGTCAATCACATATATTCCAGTATTAGCAGCTAGTCCAAAACAGAGTTAATCACATGTATAGGTTTATTGGTATGATTATGATGTATCAATATTACTGATACAAATTCTTACATGCTTTGCCATCCCAAAATCAGCCAACTTCACACGGCCATTAGGGTCTACCAGAATATTTGCTCCCTTGATGTCTCTGAACGGGAATTAAACGCAACCATAAGCAAACATGATGTCACAAAAATGAATATGAAATGGAACTGCCAAAAGTATTAAATATCGCAATTCGCAAAGATAGACAAACATTTGAGTATTAAATAGACTGACCTATGGATGGTGTTTTTAGCATGCAAATACGCTAGACCGGACAAAATTTGTTGAGTATAGCTACGAATGGCTGATTCACCAAACTGTCCATAGTCCTGAAGAAGTTTATAGATGGAACCACCAGATACATACTCCAAGTATATATATAGCTTGTCATCTACCTGCTCGGGAAATAAACAGACAAAGCAAAAAGAAACTAGTTGCTAAATAAAATTTTAAAATGTCAAATTGCTAAGCAGTCAACATCAAACTCAACTTATTATCGAAATAAATGTGGAGTGAAGAAACTTACTGTTTCGGAGCCATAATACTGCACTATATTTGGATGCCGCAAGCGACTTAAAAGAGTAATCTCCTGTCAGATTAATAGCACAATTAAGTATAATATTTGTCTCCAAACTATAACATTGCGACTCTTATATTTAAGAAAACAATATTTTGAGTTTTAAACTAGGTAACAATAAGTTTAATAGAAGATCTACCTGTCCAAGCTGCTGTGCACTTTCCTTTGATTTCGGGTCGTCTGAAAGTAAGAGTACCTCTTTCATAGCACACATCTCGCCACTTTCCCTAAAATAAAAAATAAAAAACAGAATGTGTGCGTCAAGCTAAAATAATGAAATACAAAAAAGTTGAAAGACTAAGAACACGAGAACAATAATTGCAGACATGTGACTATGAGTTCAATAAATTGCTAGGCTAAAATTTGTCAAGTAACAAGGATTATGATGCTCAATATGTTGCTAAGTTAATTTTTTTATAAAAAAATAAGATGAAAATAAACATTGCACATATAATTAATTCCCCTTAGACTAGACTGACCTGTTAAAGCCAAGATACACATGTCCAAATGTGCCTCTACCAAGTAACCGTCCCTTCTTCCAACGTGAACCAGGGCTAGGAGGATTCTCTGGTCTGCCCGGACTTCTTGGGACTGAAGGAGACGGGGAAGTTGAATATGTTGGGGAGAAGGGACCAGAATTAGAAATTGTTATAGGGGGAAGAGGCAACCGGTGGCTTTGTTGTTTCCCGTCATCAGGCCGACTTGAAGGAGATTCAGCAGCAGCTCCTCCAGCTCGTGGATGCAGAGGTGTGACTGCACCACTGTGTATTCTGGAGCTGGGACCAGGACTTGTCCTTCTGGGGCTAGGTATCGGAGAGCATTCAGGACTACACCTGTTGTTCTGCCAAAACAGCTGTCCCGACATATCACCTCCCACAGAATTCTGACCCGAGCCTGGACTAGAGCCATGTCCAGATCCAACTAAATTCATATCTGGATGAGTCTTTCCCGCCCAGAAACCAGAATTCATAATTTGCTCAGAGCCAATTGCTCTCATTGGACTCCTGGAAGGACTTGACTTTGAGCTGTCTGGAGCGCTACAGAAAGCACCGTAGTGTGGAATATGAATATTCTGAACATGAGTGCTTAAAGGCCTCCGTTTCGGTGATGTAGAGAGAATCTGATTGCTCAATAAAAGAGTAGCTGGCTTGACATCCTCTTTCGAGGTCTTCTGGGTGAATATAGAAAATTGATCCTTATGCATCACACTTCAAGAAAGGTAAAGATAAACTTTATCAGGGATGGCAAATAATTTATATTATAACAACCAAGAGACCATCAAAATTTGGAATGATGATATGAATGCAAGCTCACCTGGTAGGACTGTTAGCTGCGGTTTTGTTCCCATTTTCATAGTCAGATGCCAGGGGGCTAAGGAGACACGAATCAGAAGGATCATCACTATCAATAGAGCTATCGCTTGAAACTGAAGCTGTGGCTAAATCTCCTTCAGCTTCTGTAGGATCTTGCCTTGTAGGGACACATCCAGGTCTAGGAAGAGGCAAAAAGAGCAATGGCTTAGGGCTTCTCTCAAACCCTGGCTTAGGTGATGCAGTAATTCCAGAGCCAATACGCCGAACGCCAGCTAGGTGCACTCCGGGAAGTGGTAGCGGTTGGGCATGAGGTCTTTCAACAAAACTTTGACAGCGTGATACTAGCTTGGATGGCGAAGGTGATCTCGATGGCAGTCGAGATAGACAACCCCGCTCCGAAACAGTATCGTTGCATCGTCCTCTTGGCCCTCCCAGACTACTATTTGACTTTTCTTCTGATGAGTTCCTTAATTTCCGTATCGAATCAAGGAAACTCTCTTTGTTTGTTTTCTTCTTACTTTCTTTGGAATTGGATGAAGATCTCCCCCACCAGGGCATATTTATTTATCAACGATAAAGAAATAACGGGCAAATTCTATATTAAAATCTGCCCGCTAATCAAATAACCTATAACATGTAATCCAATTCAACTATCTATTGGCAGCCATGTCCATCCACAAAGTCTTCACTGAAAGCGCACAAACCGATCGACACAACTATGTTCTGAATGCGCACCAGACTACAGCGGTGGTTCAAGAACTAAGCTGCGCAATAACATGAATACAGTTGTTCAATTAACAGGTACTACTAAATCTTAAAGGAAATGTATGAACAAAAATGAAGACGTGAAAATCTGGAACATGCACAGCTACTAAAAATAGAATATTACGAGAAACATTATATATGTCTATAAGCCATGATATAAGTATTCAGAAACCCAGTACTAATGCTGGTTCAATTCCCCAATAATTTTTTATAAGTCATAACCAAATCATTTTACAGTACAAAAGAAGACATATACAACCTGTGACACCTCATTTTCAGTAAAGTCCTAACATATCATACTCAACCTCAAAAACCCAGAATACAATCTTCATCATAAATCTACATTATCAACCTATCATCTAAACAACAATCAATAACACACCAGTATCAGAACAACTAAAACACCAAAACTCATAAAAGAATCAAATTTTTACCCTAAACCAAGAAACCACTTCCAAATTCAGCTGATATAGGCAACAACACACTCAAAAACACAGGTAAAACACAACAAGTTCTCTAAAACAACAATCAATCACACTAATATCAACCCAAAACGCCAAAACTCACAAAAATATCAAAATTATACCCCTAACCCAACAACCAACTTCCAAATTCAGCTCAAATAGGACACAAGACACTCAAAAACACAGGTAATCAAACCACAACTTCTTCTCCAAAACAACAATTAATCACACACCAATAACAGACCAACCAAAACGCCAAAACTCACAAAAAGGATCAAAATTATAGCCTAACCCAAGAACCCACTTCCAAATTCAGCTCATATAAGCAACAACACACTCAAAAACACCAAAATTCCATAAAATTCAACTAATCAAACCACAACAAGTTCTCCAAAACACAGAGACCAATCATTTCCCAAACTCAAAAACCCAAAAATCATCCCATACCCAATACCACCACACTCGAAACACGTCAAATTCATTGAACCCAGTAGCTCAATCCAGCTCAAAACACCAAAACAACAGCCCTAGCAATCACTTACAGCGCACAGTGTGACCAAAACAGAGCAACAAAGACGAGACCTTTCTTCGAAAAAAACCGCACAAAGAAGCGTCAGTTGTGCGCAGAGACGACGCAGAGAAGCCGAAAAGACGCAGAGAAAAGGGATGGATAGAGAGAGACGAAGGAGATGGAACCAAGTTCTAGAGAGAGAAAGAGACACGACACTCTAGAGAGAGAAAGTGAAAGGTGTCTGTCTGGTGCGTTTAATTATTAAAAAATTATTAATTATTGAAAATGATAAGACCCGTTTTGGACGCATGATGTGTGGTAATGATGCGGTACGGTGAAATCGTGGCCGTTGATTTTGTCATAATGATGTCAATAAACGTGTTTGGGTGGTGATTGGAGATTGGGTTATGGTGGAACAGAGAGCAGAGGATTACTACCATTTTATTTTTTTATTTTTTATTGCAACTTACAAAATTATATTTATTCCTATCTTTTATCATTTATCCCATATGCTTTACGCAATGGATTTTTTTTATTTTTTCATTTGTTTTTGCCAAAATATCCTATTTTTTGGGTTTATTTGTAGATGGTTCCTACACTTTTGTAATTTTGTCTTCTAGCCCATTGACTTATAGGTCATGTGCTATGCATGTGAGAAAGAAAAAAATTGACTTTTTTAAATATTGGAAGTCGGGTTTTGTACTTTTTATTATTTGTTCACTCACTTTGAATCAGTTTTTATATTTTCAAAGAATGAACTAATCAAATACAATTTATATGAACTTTAAATTTGTGTAGAAACGACATGTGTCATGTAAAACTACTACTTGTTTCTTTATATTGGGTACATTGGAAGATGAAATACGAGGTTGATTGGTTGATTTTTGTTTTGGCATTGTCGTGAACGATTATGAGGAATGTTCTCTTTGGCTACTTGTTTATAAAAGGAAAATGAATGTACTTTTAATATTACCTAGTATGTCGTTTGGGTTTTAACGAATTTTTTTGTCGGGTGGTGAAATAGTAATAAATTATTTGCAGAGGATTTTAATTGATTTTGAACTACACAACTAATTTAACGTAATGTAACTTTTAATGTATTTCTCGCTCGCACGTGGAATGCTTAGAATATTCAGTTTTGTACATTCTTCATTTGTTCACTCACTTTTATGTATTTTGTATAGTTTCAAGGTAAATATATAATATTAAACAATCAAGCACATTTTTTCACGTGTTAGATCCCTGACACGAGAAGACAAAATGCGAGATTGATTGACATATTTACGAACATTATTTTGAACGTATAACAGAAGAGAATAAATTGATATGCTAGTTAATGATATCAGCTCGTTACTCAAAAGAAAATGAATGTCATTTGCTAATACCTAATATGTCATGAAGTGATCACGAAACTTGTTTTGTCGTATTGTGAAAAATGGTGATAAATTATTTGAAGTCGTTTTCATTTAATTCCGAATGATGAGACTAATTTGGAATATTCTTGTATCTCATGCTACCTCCATCCAAAATAAAATAACTAAAAAGGAGGCAATACGTATAATAATATGATGGTTACCTCAAATCATTATCAGTGGAGAGCTACGCAACAAAAGATATGTGTCTCGTTGACCCGAATAAAAATAACACCAGAATGCTTGTTGTCGTATGAGTATTGTTGTTGTAGGAATTTTATATATCGTCAAACTTCAATACCTAATTAGACATGTGCAACATAAGATAGCACATCGTTAAGCAAAACTCATTATGTGATCCATGAATTCCTTCTCGAGCATAAGAGTAAACATATCTACCATTGTGATAACAAATGTCTACCAATATGACTAAGAGATAACTTAGAGGCTAAAAATGTGTAAACGACACAAATAAATATCAAAGTGAAATAAAAATGATTCATACCTCATAGTTTTAGGAGTATTTATAGTCACAAAAGCAATATGTATGGGGTGATGTGTTGTATTGTGATTGTTTGTTGATAATGACAAGTTGACTTTTATGTTGTCATGCATATCGTGTTGATGTAATGAAATTAATGATAATCTTATTCACCAAATAATGATGTCACGATGATGTAGTGATGCAGTCATCATGACATGGTGACGGGGCACAATGGTGATGAATTCACTACCCAAAACACCTTGATGTAGTGTTGCCCGAGAAACCGTCGTACTATCAAGTTTAGGGAGATTATCCTAAGATGTACCATGTCCTAATTTGAACCGTGTTTCGATTATTCTTTTCTTCAATGAATATCTTCACGATCATAAACGTTTTGATCCCTTTAGAAAAATTTAATTCGAACTCATATTCATTGTAAGCTCACTCCATATAACCCATTTTATGTTTTCGTCACAAAAGTTTAAGGAGACACAAGACATTTTTTGCTACACGTGTTGACTTCGCTATGGGCAAATGACTTGGTATGAAATTATGTGTATCGGTGGTTCAAGAACAAAGTTACATAGTAACATGAATATAATTGTCTACCGTTTTATTTTATTTTGAATTTTTCTTTGCGCATTGAAATTTGAAATTTGTATATTTTATTATTAGTTGTTCACTCACTTTATGAACTAAATAAATAATATTAAATCAAACACGACTTTCAATAAACTTTAACTTATATATGAGTTACATAAAAAAAATCACATTTTTGGATGTCTAGCATAGGAAAATGGAATACAAGTTTAATAGGCGTAATGCATGACATTATCTCGAACGATTAGTACAAATGATTTTATTTTTTAAGTCGATAGTTAATAATATTAGCTCGTTTCGCAAAAGAAATTGAATGTAGTTTGCTAATACCTAATATGCCATGAAGTGATAAAAAACTTATTTTGTCGGGTGGTGAGAATAGTGATAAATATTTACAGATGTTTTCATTTAATTTCGAATGATAAGACTAGTTCAACGTAAGAGAACTTTTAAATATTATTGCACCCCATGTTATTTCTTGCTGCATATTGTCCAAAATAATGCTTAGAATATTAACATGATGATTACCACAAATCATCTACCAGTTGAGAACCACAGAAAAAAAAATGTTCTAGAACTTAGTTGCACAATAACATAAATACAATTGCATATTATTTAAAATTTTCAGTTTTATTTTAGGCACTAAAAATCATATTTTGTGTTACTTTATTATTTGTTCACTTGTTTTATGTACTTTTTTTAAAATATATATTGAAAGTATGTTTAAAAAAAGTAAATAAATAAATATTAAATTAACCAACACGACTTTTAATGAACTTTAACTTATATATGAGTTGACCGAGTTAGATAAAACCAATTCTCCTTTTCAGAGTGTCTAACATGTGAAGATACAATGTGTGATTAATATGAATTTTCTGACATTGTCTCGAACAAAAATCACTATAAATTATTCTTTTTTAGTGCTAGTCAATAATATTAGCTCGTCTCTAAGAAGAAAAATGAATGATAATTTTGCTAATATCTAATAGGTCATGAGGTGATAACGAACATGTTCTGTCGGATGGTGAAAATATAAAGTGATGAGCTATTTGCATACATTTTTCATTTAATTACGAAAGATGTGACTAATTTAATGTAAAATAACGTATAAAATATTCTTGTATATCATTTAATTTTATGTTACCAATCATCCAAAAAAAATAACAATTGTGCAAATACCTAATATGTCACGACATAATAACGAACTTGTTTTGTCCAGCGATAAAACAATGATGAATTATTTGTTGAGGTGTTTACTTACTTTCGAACTATATGGCTAATTTAATGTAATAATATAAATTTTAGAATATGTTTGTATCTCTTGTAATTTCATGTTTCCTTTCATCCAAGATAAAGTACACAACAATGAGTTTGTGGTTGAACTATTAACATGTACATTTTCATCATTAATATAGTATTTTATATATAAAAAAAAAAAGTAACTTGTATTATATTAATTATAAATTAAACATTACAAGTATAAAACTGTTTAGGTATAACCGCTTCAATTTTTTTTATAAAGAAAATAACCACTTCAAATTATTACCCAAAAAACACATGAAAATATATTTAAAAATAGGATAAAATGCTTGTGCACCATATTTTGAAATGTCATTTCTTACACTTATGTTTGTAATTTCTTAAACCATGAAATTATAAAATTTATAGGCTCACCCCTATAGTCTACGAAGAAAAATATTCACCAAAAAGTAAACAATTATTTTGAGATAGATATATTGTGTTTTTTTTTATTATAAATACATTAACTAAATAATAAATTATCTTTAATATTTTCTTAAAACAAAATGGGATAAACAAGAAAAGTGGGCTGGGCCCAGTGTGAGAAAATAGACCTGAAAATAATAACCCAATGGATCTGTTTTCGAATAGATTGGGCCCAATAGAATATCATTGTGGCCCATAAGAAAAATAAAAGTGAGAAGCAAATAAAAAACATTATTGGGTTACACCTATACGACACCGTGTGGTCAGTCTTACAAAGAATTGGAGCCATCTTGTGTTGAAAACTTGAAATTACTCTTCAATGTCAATATTTACTGCTTCTCTTCATTTTAATCCTAATAACAAATTTTGTTCGAGGGTATTGCTCGTGTCGTGTTGAAAATTTATATTATGTTTATTAGGTCAATTTGAACACAAATTGATAGTCATATTTAACTGTGTTACACTACTTATTTATGAGCAGATTCACACGTTACATTACGAACAAACTTTTTATTAAATAATTACATTACACGATCCGAGACGTTTGAATAAATGGGTAGGGGTGAATTGATTTGACATGACATATTTGACCATTTTGACGGATCACGTACTCCGACTAAATTCTTCGTCGTATTTCTATGATGATTAGTGTCGCAAAATGATTGTGACAAGGATAATACCATCCGATTTCAAGCCGTCGGTATTATGTCACAATATGTAATTTCCGACGGATCGTATAGTGATTGCGACGGTAAATTTCATCGCAAAATGAATTGTTTCTTGTAATGTTAGATGGTAATTTTTGAGATAGTAAATTATAAAAATTCTTTTCCAATGGATGATTTATCAAATGAATTACACAACTCGTTTAGATTAGTTAAACGATTTGAACATGTATCCAACACCATCACGATTGATATGAACTCAAATCGTTTAAAAATGTGTTGTATTTGTTGTTAATAAATTGAAGTTTTACCTTATACTATTGCAATTCCTCCCCTATTCTCCATACCAATATGGCTAGGGTTGCATGTTGAAACTACTAGTTGCTAGATTTTGTTTTGCTCTCTATATATTTCCTATATATTGTATTAAAAATAAATAAAGCATTGAAAATGACCATTGTCTATATATGAATTATGATACAATTTTATTAGCCTCTTTATCTAGTTATTTACTCACACCATGGACCACACCTAGTCTTAAATAGCTAGTAGGTGTTGAAAATGTAGTAGTATCTAATAATTCACACTATTAATTATCTAATCAAATTAAACTTTAAGCATTCATGATTCACCAAGAAGTCTAATATTATTTCATTTATTAAGAATGGTATTATATGTATCTATATATATATATGTATCAAATTATAATTACACATTATCATCAACCATCACCGGAGCAATTGATTTATGGCATTTGCTTCTCTTTAGGTGTCAGATTCGAGCCTTGATTGTTACGCCTACTTATCAAAAAAATAAACATGATTGATCTAGACTTTATTTTATTTATTTTTGAATAAATGATCTATAGACTTTTTTATTCGGTAAATGAGCATAAATGCATTATATAATTTTTGTATATGAATATAAATTTCATGATCATTACAATTTGTTTTACAAAAAAAAAAAGTAAGATTTTTGTCTTCCATTCTATTGTAATCATAATTAACATCATATTTCACTATTTTGTTTATTATAATTGTGGTCCATCAAGTATTTAGCGACATAACCAAAAAAATATCTCATGTTTTTATGTAGCTCTTGTCAATCTAAATTATAGTATCTCTCATATTTTGTCATATTTGCTCACAATAGTATCCGAGTTCATAATTACAAATTAAAATTTTAAGTATACTTTAATTATTAATACAATAACACATGAGATATATGTGAGAAAACTCAATCAAAATTATATATTTTTAGTGTGAAAGAATTCAATTATATAAATGATGCTCAATGAAAATTCTCAAGCACTTATTTTTATAGTAAAATAAACTATAATTGTATGAATTTTTTCTTTTTCAATAATTTTAGGAGGGTCACTTGCGCTCATATGATATCATGTGCCTCCACGAAGTGTCCTAAGCAATTTTAGAGATCATTCATAGTCCAAAAGATTTATCATTGGCCAACTGAACTTTAAACATTTATAATACATTAAAAATTGTTATTACTATCATTGTTTCATTTATAATACATTTATCATGGTATTATAGATTAAATTACAATCTCTAATTTGAATATTAAATCAAATGGAGTATAACAAAATCATTAGCAATCTTAAGGATTCACACACAACAAATTGTCGCCCACCACGATTATCATATTTTCCCGTAAATGTCATTTCTCGCGTGTAGTGACTAGTTAGCATAATGAAACAATAAGACGGAATTAAAATTCAACCAATTTAATTAATATCATAAATATAGAAATGTTATCATTTATGATTTGTCTTAAACACAAACACAAACACAAAATCAAAGTATTGTAACTTTATTCACTCCAAACATTACATATTCATATATAGACCCACCAACCTACCAAAATCAGCTTACCTACAAACATAATTTTTTATTTAATTTATTTCTTTTCCAATAATGATTTATAATAACATCACCTATAAATAATCAATAGCCGTTTATTAAGCCGGCCCCACCACACAATTGAAGGCTTGTCATGACAAATTGCACACAGACAGGTAACATTAATATATCCCCACTATACGCATCACATCTCAGATAAAACGGCACCGTATTATGCCACCGCAGCCACTGCTCCAAACTCTCCACAGTTACCGTTAACCATCATGTTTTTACCGTTAGATATATTTGCCAATATAGGCTTCAAGTCCCTTGGCTCCACATTGACTTTGAGACCATATTTCATGAACAATGTGAGTGACATCTTTTGCTCCACGCGGTGGCCGGTAGCCACCACCAGGCGGTGGCGCAGCAACACGGCCGCTGCGATCGACTTCATTTGCAGATACGCTAGGTCTTTTCCTAAGCAAATTCTCGGACCTGCGTTAAACGCCACGAACCTGTATGAATCGTGTAGCTCGAATTTCTTGCCATCTTGTGACAACCATCTTTCTGGCTTGAACTCTAAGCAATCGTTTCCCCAGACTGACTTCATTCGACCGGCGGAGTATATGGAGTATGTAATTGCCGAGCCAGCTGGAACAAATGTGCCGTCCGGTAGAGTGTCGTCGGCGACGACGTGTTTTGAGTCTTCTGGGACTGATGGGTACAACCTAAGGGCCTCAGATAATGCTGCTTTGACATATATCAATTGGTCGACCTCTTCAAACACTAGTGGGTCTTCGAACCACTTTGAAGTGTCTTCACCGCGTGTTTCCAACAAAACTGTACAGATCTCGGTGAGAATTTTTTCTTCCACTCTAGGGTTTTGACTCACCGACCAGAAGAACCAACTCAACGCGACAGATGACGTGTCTCGTCCAGCTAAGATGAAATTGAGTGCCACGTGTTGCAGGAACGTGTCCGAGTAGGATTCCTTCTTCTTCATGAACCGAGAGAGCAAGTCATCGTGGAGGGCCCCGCCGCCACCTTGTTGCTGAGTCAACAACTCGAGCTTACGTGTGTTGATGATGTTGGACAAGTACGAGTCGATGTGTTGAAGGCTCCGGCTCAAGCTGACTTCCATTCCGAGCCCGAGCCATTTCTTGAGCCTCCAAATGAATTCAGGCAAAATAAAACGTTGCAATGTGGCTTCAGTGGCTCCGTCAAAAGCCGTAGCGAAGCCGTTTTCAGGAAGCTCCGGAGACAACGTTTGTGGGTCCTTCCCAAAAGCCAAGCCGCATATGTTGTCGAAAGTGAGCCGAAGCAAGAGATCTTGAAGCTCAATCGGCTTCTTTTCAAGCTGAGCCGTTTCGAGAATCGGACACAGCCGGGACTTAATGGCTCGGGCTCCCCCCCCAA
>JAYMTF010002021.1:0-20036 GCA_036897485.1 Pelargonium nanum | reverse complement strand
CATTAAGGCCAAAGTTAATAGGGTGCATGTGCATTTACCCCTACATTAAACTATTTTTTCAAAAGCTGTCCAATGAGACCAAATCGAAAACCAAAAATCGTAAAACAGTTTCTCAAAGTATAGATGTCTACGAGAAGATTTTCAAGGCGTAGAAAATGAAATTTGGGAGCTTCCGAAGTAATTTTTGTAAGAGTCCAAAATTTTCAAAATATTAAGTTCATAGCGTGAAAACAGCCCCCTAGGGGGTGGCGCAATGGTCAAGACACACATCTTCACATAGGAGGTCGTGGGTTCAAATCCCATTGCGTCGGGTGGAGTGGGGTTTGGATTAAAATGGGAGAGCTACCCCATATTGTGTAGCTCAACTTTAAAAAAAAAAAATAGCGTGAAAACATGAATTCGTATGCAGTCGTACATCTTCAAAACACATAAAGCTCGGTTGCACCCATGTAATTCGTCTACTTACCATGTGACGCGCCCCATCCCACATCCAATCCGAGACAAACACATAAGCTCGGTTGCACCCATATGCATCACAAATGAATTTTCTTGCCCGTCCATAAGCCCAAGGCACACCCAATAAAAAAATTGAAAGACGCCACTTGGCAGATGTATCAATTATAGTGCACAAACGAATCACCATGTAATATTTATTTAGCCCAAACTAAAATAAATTATTGAATTATTTTAATGGATTAGTTTACTCTTAATAAAATTGTTTCCAGTCTAATGATCATTTTACCCTTATTTGGGAGGTGCTATGTTTGATTGCTCTGTGATATATTTGGTTGGCCCGAAAAGTTTTGATCTTTTCGTAGTGAAAGCTCAAACCATTATGTGTAGCTTATTTATGAAACTTAACAGTTTTTCTATTTGTTCCTGCTTAGATTCTTCATTATGTTCTTCTATTTCATTTTCAGTTTGAAACTCTAATCCTATTTTCTGTTTGGACTGATAGGAGTAGGGTTTGTTTTTGTTGGAATATAGTATTAAAAGAATAAATGAGTACTTCAACTAAGTTTGAGTTTTTAGTTGAATTGGTTCTCTAACATGGTATCAGAGCCTGAGGTCACAGGTTCAATTCTTGACACCCCCAAAATTTGTATAATTTCTTTGGGCCTTCTCTGTAACTCTTAATCTATCCTTCGGGCCACCCGCAAAAAGTTAAAATTGGGTATGGGCTTCTATCGAGCCACCCGCAAAAAGTTAATATCCATAAAAATGGAAATTGGATGAGGGGGCGTGTTGGAATATAAGTATTAAAAGAATAAATGAGTACTTCAACTACAAGCTTGAGCTTTTAATTGAGTTGGTTCTCTAACAATTTTGTCTCTTCTCGAAATTTTTTTATACTTTTATTTGACCTTCGAGTTTTATAATAAAAGTTACCGATCGTTTACAAATTTTTCTTTACCCTCGCTTAAGACTTGAGAGTGAAGTCCTACACCAACAAATGTATTTAATTTTAATGTATACCCCACTAAAAGACCCTGACTATGCAACCTCTTGTCTTTTTCCGAGAATTGTTTAGCCACAATCGCCAAACTTAAAGGTTGCTGGCATGCTAGCCTTCCTCAGTCTTATTCTACAGTCTTATATTTTCCAACGTGACATGTGGCATGATCAATAATTTTCTATGTTTAAGACGACAATTGTATAATTAATTTGTTATTATAAGTTCAGATCATATGTTTTTAGTAGAAAATTTGAGACTGATTAGTCCTTTCACATTAATTAATTGGAAACTGATATAATTGGCACCTAAACTTCAGGTACATGAACTGTGATTAAGCGACAAATTGGCCAAGTTCGCGGGTAGCAATTTGTCTTGCTGTCTACGTTAATCTGTCAATTTATTAATCCAAGAAATAAGATCCATGCATTGTACGAAGCAGGCTAGATATTTAAATTAAAATTATTATTGTAGCATAAACAGGTTGGCTCATTTCACTGGCTAGATTTTATGATTGAAAGGGGACTGTGTATTTGCTAAAAATTGGCTACCAATGTTGCTAGAAAGAAAGTCATAAACGTAATGAAGATCTATTTATGGTTCTTGCAAGTAGAAAGCAAGATTGGTTCCATTCACGGCAATGCCAGTCAATGGAAGGACGTACGAGACCGAGTACCCATTGAACATTTCTTAATTTCACTTCACTATATGTATCTGAATTACAATGTGATTGCCAAACAAAAGAGAAAGGTGCATGAAATGAAACCCGCATTTATTTTGGAAAAGGAGTGTAGAATTAAGAAGAAGTCATGATCTACATCTCTTACACTCTCTCAAATTATAATGGTTGCAGTTTAAAAGCCATAGATGTCCTTCTGGCACCACAAAACCTACCTATCGTAGCAAAACATTAATTGTGCCAAACTGGTCATACCATCCATATCCAATCGATACAGCTTCTTGTACCTCAAATCATGCCTATGAACAAGTACGTACCACGTAATCGTAAATTACCTGCCCACACAACCTTGCATGTCTTTGAGCACGTGACAGAAATAGTGTAAGGATTAGTTTGAAATTTTGCAGATTGGTAACTTAGACGTGTGTCACTTTATAGCTGACGCTGACTGTATATAGAGATTAATAAAATTCGGCTCATTTTTTGCTCCATACCTTTGGTAAAGCTCCACTCTTTCTTGCTTCGTCTTTTTCAGATGAAATAAATTGAGACCAATTCTTGAGTTTGAGTTGGTCCTTACCATAGTTTTCAACTGAACAAATAATGAAAATGAGGAAAACATTTGCATTTTAGCAAAAGGTAACACGTGTGTGGTCCATTTAAGGATTTGACATGTTCACGGCTTACTATTTTGCATTTTTGCTTTTACTATGTGTTCTCAGTAAGTCAAGTGTCCCTGCAAAAAACAAAGCAAGTGGCAAAAATAAAAATAAAAATAGCTATCCAAATCCTCATTTCATGAATCGCAGCTCAACTTTGAACAACTATGATAAATTCTTGGACTTGCGTACTAGGAGTATAGTTCAACCAATAAAAAAATGTCACACGTACAACTACGAGTGGAATTATTGTACTAGAAAACTATAGTCTATCAACTTGTAGTATTCTTTCCTGGAGTTGGGGTTGGTCAAAGGAAAATTAAACTCTTAAGATTCAAAATTTAATGCTAAAATTAAATTAAATCCTAGGTGGGTTGAATTTTCGTCAAAATGTCCAATCCGTAACGATTACAAGTACATTCGCAGTACAAGGCACCTAGATTTTGACCATAAATGTGTAGGATAATACGTGGAACAAAAATAATTAATTAGCAATGAACCAATCTTTCCTTTAAAATAAACAAAATCAAGTTTGATTATACATGTACAGCCAAAAGCATTAAAACTAAATTAAATTGATGCAGACACCCGATACCGATAGCCATCCTATAATCGTTACCGTAATTTTTTTATATATTGGTGTTTGGCCTGACTTACATGTAGTGGAAGATCAGATGCTACATAGCAATTAAAAAATTAAACAATTCCGTATTATTGTCTTGTCCAGAGACAAGCTACAAATTAAGCCTGAACCGTGTGCCGACCATATTGGATTTGTCTCTCTCTCCATCTCGTGTGCACACCCATATAAATTCATCGTCACTCTCTGATACTCACCATCAGATCATCCTTATCTGATATTCACCATCAGATCATCATTATCTTAACAGTGAGCAGAGCTCTAACCTTTCCAACAATTCCATGACGCGAATCAGAGGATTTGTGGTTGGACGGAGGATGGTAAAGGCTTTCAAGTGGTTTATTCGACCCAGAAAGAGCCACGCCGTCGCAAGCTACCAATTAAGGAACCGATGGGCTGTAAATTGCAACCCAATCTCCAAAATTGTTTCCTTAGCTCGCCATCTCCGACGAGGAGCCAAGCGGATATGTTGTCCACAATGGAGCTCCGGTTATGTTCAGGAGGAACGGGAGCTGTTGAAGGCGAAACCCGTTTCCGTGCCGAAGGGGCATTTGGCGGTGTACGTGGGCGAACCGGACGACGACCAGCACCGGATCTTGGTTCCGGTCATTTACTTCAACCACCCGCTTTTCGGGGAGCTGTTGAAGGAGGCGGAGAAGGCCTACGGGTTCAATCATCCCGGCGGGATCACGATTCCCTGCCGGATCTCCGAGTTCGAGAAAGTGAAGACGAGGATCGCCTCCGGGGACAAGCTTTGCCGGCGGCCTATGTGGAAGGGTAGGTAATGGTTAATAACGTTAACAGAATATCAATAGTAAAAATGATGTCCAAAGACAATGACTGTGAATTGGGGCTTGTTGAGGTGACCGGATTCATGACCATTTCATGAATTTTTTAGGCGGTCTGTGGAGCCATTAAATTTGTGGAGAAACAAAACCAATATGTAATTCTAGTCATTGACATGCTTGTGAGTTGTGAGAGTTAAAATCTGATCATTATTCTCCAGTAATAGTGGATGTATTTTCTTTCTTCGTACAAATTTAATGTATAGAATTAGAATTTTGCCTCTATTCTTCCTTTTCCTTGTTTTTTCTTTTCCATTCTTCTACAATTTGATGTACACATATTTTTATTCCTTTCCCTTTTCAAATTCCAAAAGCATTATTACGGAGAATCATTCATAACCGAACAATACATAATGGGCCTGATCGTTTTAATGTGAAGTTTCCAACAAACAATCGTATAATTTTGTAGACGGATTAAAAACTTGATTCGTTATAAAACGATTAATAAAAATGAATTTAGATTATCAAATAACAACTATAAATTAGTACAATATACCACCGTGATAAAAAAGAGTTTCCTATCTTTCTTGTATGAAGCACATGAATGACTACTAACAAATCAAATTTCACTACTACCCTACATCGACTTTTCCTACAACCAAATTTAGCATTTCTTCAATGGCAAGTGCCACTACCTCTCGTTCTGGGAGTACATCAAGCTTAATTCCAAGACCTTCCCCCCCACAAGCCACATAAAATCTCCAAGCTCGTCCCATGCCACCCAACTCCAAACCATACATTACCTCACCTCAAATAAAGTTGCATAACAATTTAGTTTAATCACTTCCCTACTCGGAGGTTGTCATTTGTTTCCAACAATTCTAACTTGACAGCATCTCGACTCATTATAGTGTACATGACACTCATGTGTTAATGCCTCTAAATATTAATACAAATTAAAAGTATAATGATGTGTTTTAAGACATTAAAATTAGATCATAATATGCATTTTACTCCAACAATTAACATATTGGGTGCAAAGACAATGCCCCACCCAAACAACCCCCAAGTTCCACTATTCCAGAGATGACAACACAAACAGAAGATTCGAGAACCCACTCCAAACTCGTATAATCCTATTCTATTCAAGAATAGCAGAAGCCTCTCGTCCCTTCCTCCCGCCACTCTATACTTCCCATAACTATAACTACACCTCCTCCTCTGTTCTATCTGTCTCGCCAATTATCAACACAAAAGCCAAAGCCACCTGTTATGGCTGACGAGGCCAAAGCCAAAGGCAACGCCGCCTTCTCGTCCGGCGATTTCTCTGCTGCCATCCGCCACTTCTCCGACGCCATTGCCCTAGCCCCTACCAACCACGTCCTCTACTCCAACCGATCCGCTGCCTACGCCTCCCTCCACCACTACGCCGATGCTTTAGAGGATGCTAAGAAAACCGTCGAGCTCAAGCCGGATTGGGCCAAAGGCTACAGCCGTCTCGGCGCCGCTCATCAGGGTTTAGGCAACCACGAGGAAGCTATCGCCGCCTACACTAAGGGCCTCGAGATTGATCCCCAGAACGAAGCTCTGAAATCCGGCTTGGCCGATGCCAAATCAGCCGCATCCAGGTCCCGCGCCTCGCCGTCCAATCCTTTCGGTGATGTTTTTACAGGCCCTGAGATGTGGCCAAAGCTCGCAGCTGATGCGAGCACCAGGGCCTATCTTCAGCAGCCTGATTTTGTGAAGATCATGCAGGAGATTCAGAAAAACCCTAACAATTTGAATGTGCATTTGAAAGATCAGAGGGTGATGCAGGCGCTTGGTGTTTTGCTCAATGTGAAGCTTCAGACTCCTGGGGATGATATGGACATGCCTGAAGCGTCCTCACCACCGCATCAAGAGAAGAAAAGGCAAGCAGAGGCGGAGCCCGTGAAAGAAGAGAAGGAGCCAGAACCAATGGAGGTCTCTGAGGAGGACAATGAGAGAAAGGAGAGAAAGGCGCAAGCACAGAAGGAGAAGGAATCTGGGAATGCTGCTTATAAGAAGAAGGATTTCGAGACTGCCATTGGACATTACTCGAAAGCGTTGGAGTTGGATGATGAGGATATTTCCTTCCTTACAAACAGAGCTGCTGTGTATCTGGAGATGGGAAAGGTATGGCATTTTCTGCAATGTTATGCTCGGTTTAGTTTTAGTATATATATTTTTCATATGTAGTTTCATTTTAGTTACCATTTGTTTCCTAATTTTTAAATTTGTCAAGTTTTGAAATTTAAGGTCTAGTTGTTGTTGCCAGTTCAACGTAAATTATTTGCATAGTTTGAGAAAAGTTATTTCCTTCAAACCATGGTTTATTAGATATATATATTTAATGTCTTTTCTCAAAGATATGCAGGTCTTGCTTTTTATGCATGTGAAGTTTAATTGTTACTTTGGGAGTTCTTGTTATGTGAATATAGGAGTTGTTATCTACACTTCATTTTGGACTCTTTTGCATGCCTTTGTTTTGATACTGAAATTCCATTGAATGTGTTGTTTAGTTGTAATAAGAAGCAGTTGTTAGTGATTATACTCTTTCATTGTCTCCTGGCAATCCTTCATACTAGATAGTATGGCAGTGATGTTGGTGCCTTGGCAGCCACTTTTTCAGTCCCCTGATTCTTATTTGAATGATTCTTTGTTTTGAAAGAACCTATTCATAGTTTTTTATAGCAAATAATCTGTATGGTCCTTGAATTGAATGTTACCTTGTAGGTTATTATTCTCTTTACATTTTTCCTGTACTTTCCTTATCAGTTGACTGGGATTGGCTTTTGATATTAATCAGTTTGATGTTTGAATGATTGGTGGCATTTTACTTCTCTCTTCTGCATAGACTTCTATGTTTTGACTTTGTTACAACTATTTTCAGTACGAGGAATGCATTAAAGATTGTGACCAGGCTGTTGAAAGGGGAAGAGAACTTAGGTCTGACTTCAAGATGATAGCTAGAGCTTTAACTAGAAAGGGAACTGCTTTGGTGAAAATGGCAAAATGCTCCAAGGACTTTGAACCTGCTATTGAGACATTCCAGAAAGCTCTTACAGAGCATCGCAACCCAGAAACATTGAAAAAACTGAATGAGGCTGAGAAAGCTAAGAAGGATCTAGAGCAGCAAGAGTATTTTGATCCTAAGTTGGCTGATGAGGAGCGTGAGAAAGGTACTGTCTTCTCTCTTTTCTTTCCTTAGCATGAATTTGCTTTGTGTTACCAACTGTTGGGACTGTACCCAAAAACTCACATTCACTTGTGGATAGAAATACCAGCTGCCTGATTATTTTTCTTGGTTCGGTTTTACTACTTGACTGAATATTGGTTTCTACTGATGATGTACAGGAAATGAATATTTTAAGCAGCAAAAGTATCCTGAAGCTATCAAGCATTATACGGAGTCTTTAAGGAGGAATCCTAAGGATCCAAAGGTAAAATTCTGCATCCTTTCTTTTCACTAGCACATGCATGTGAATGCATTTCATTCAAGAATGCTTGTTCTGAGGTAACTCTTGGTTGCTGCAATTAGGCATATAGTAATAGAGCTGCATGTTATACAAAACTGGGAGCTATGCCTGAGGGATTGAAGGACGCGGAAAAGTGCATTGAACTCGATCCCACCTTTGTCAAAGGGTACACCAGAAAAGGTGCTGTCCAGTTCTTCATGAAAGAGTATGACAAAGCTTTGGAAACATATCAGCTGGGGTTGAAACATGACCCTAACAACCAAGAATTGCTTGATGGTGTAAGAAGGTAATTCATAATGATTATAACTTTGTGACTCAGTTTTTATACCATGTGCGGTTCATATCCCAAACACACATGAGAATTGAGAAAGCATTAACTTTGCTTTTGTAAATTTTGCAATGCAGATGTGTTGAACAAATTAACAAAGCCAGCCGAGGCGATCTAAGCCCCGAGGAACTGAAGGAGAGACAGGTTTGGCACTTTGTCTCAAAATCTTGATTAAATTATGTCGAAGGATCCTTGTATCTAATTTGTAGTTGCATTTTGCAGGCTAAGGCAATGCAGGACCCAGAAATTCAAAACATCCTTTCAGATCCAGTTATGAGACAGGTGCTGGTTGACTTGCAGGAGAATCCCAAGGCAGCACAGAATCACATGAAGAACCCCATGGTGATGAACAAGATCCAGAAGTTGGTGAGTGCTGGAATTGTCCAAGTCAGATGAGAAGATTTTTCTTCATTGATGGATCATTTGTAAATACCGGTGTGAGTTATTGATTGGGAACAGATGAAAATGTTGAGTTCATAATCATAACTCATAAGGTGTTGGGCTTTAGATTAAGCCCGTATAGTCTGATAGGACATATGAACTTTCTGTTTAGGCTCATTGGTTCATTGAAATTTCAAGTAAGTGGACCCTCTTGCCAACTCAAGCCCCATTTTGAAAAGCTAAAAGTAAAGACTGTATAATTCAGTTCAGTAGAGCATGTGCCGTGTCCGCATATATTCTTCTTCCCAGTTCGATTCTTGTTTCTGTAATATAAATTCAATCCCCACCTCCATCAGAAATGGCTTACAAGACTATGTTTTGTGGACCACAGCTATCAATCGTCATCAAACTCATTAACAAACAAATAGTACTACTGCAAGATGGCACATTGTTTTGAATTAAGGTCGTCTTCTTCATCATAACTACACAATCCATCTGTTAATCCCCACACTTTTGCTCCACTTAATTACAGTACACTCTTGCAGATTTAAGTACATTTCCAATATGTGCATCTTAAATTTTTTTGCCATGACCTTTGTAAACTAAGAAGTATCATTTTCCAACAACAAATACTAGGAATGAATAACCTTCTAACTCTGCAATTCTTGGTCGAGAAATTGAATTGGTACTTTTTTAAGTAACAATTCTGTCATATATAACATTACCTTCATACAACGCTTTATCCATTCAAATTTAGGAGGATGAAAATTTGTGATCCAAAATGATAGAGAAACCCATTTAAACCACCAAACATGCTCTAATTGTTAGTCATTACCATTTTTAAGGGTTAATAAGATTTTGAATAAATATTCTGTGACAAATTAACAATACCCATGTTTGCATATTAACAAATACTTCATTCAATTACATCTTGACAAACACAAAATGCACAAATACACTACATTTTAGAGGAAAATAAAGAGTACTCGTACAAACACACCTAGTTTTCATCCCATACATACATACAATCTTGGCTGATTTAATATTCTACATCAATCACACTAGGCAATACTACAAATTTCAACCCATGATCACACTTTAGGCACCATTTTCTGGGAGGAACCATAGTTGTGAATGAGAGCCAGAGCATTGCTAGTCAAATGTGAAACTCCAACTATCTGATTCTTTATTACACTCCCATTGACACCATTTTCTGATAAGCCGTCCAAGCAAGTATCATAATCTGTCAAAGCAGAGCTCACCCACGTCTCAATATCATTCATTTTGATCCCAAAACTCTGTCCTGCACGGACACCTCCCATTTGGGCTAAAGACTTCTGGAGCTCGTCTACAGAGTCCTTCAACTCCTCCACACAGTCCAGCAGCGACTCGGCTTCTCTGCTCGTTCTAGACCCTTGCTCGTCTTTTGATATCTTAGTCATGAACGTCGTGGCAGATCGTGCAGCCTCTAGCGTGACGGAAAGAGCAGTGGTGGCCAACAGCTTGGGGCTGGTTTTGATTTTGGTTGCGTAGGTGGAGAGGGAGCTGAAGCATAAGTTGGGATAGGTTGTGTAGCTACATGAAGTTTTGATGAACTCAGTATTGTTTGGAATTGGCTTTGCGGCTGAGGATGGACTCATTTGAGTACCATATTGAATTATGAGGATGAACAATACGAATGTAGCTTCCATTTTTTTTTCCTTGTGCTTGTTGTGAAGCTCGATGCAATTTATAGGGAAAGCTCATGGTTATGTACTTATGTTTGCCACAAAACACTATTGATGTCACACTTTAGCTATGTGTCTTTTCTGCTAGCTTTTACTAAAGCCATTTTCCAACCCATCAATGTCATACTATGTCCATTTCCTTTTATTACCTTTTGTAAAGGTAATTGTTGGTGATTTTGAATTTGAATAACATAGGAGCAAAGCGCTTCATGTGACAAATGTGTCATGTTGCAATGTTGTGAAGAAATGTGTGATTTGCGACGAAAATAGTATGTATTCTATTCGATTTGCAATTCATATGTTGTGTATTTATTTAAACATTTTGAGGGGGCGTATAATCTTTTTAAAGCGGTGGGAAGAATCCTACAAAATAGTCACGTTTGAACAGAAAAATCGAACTATATGAACTTAGTTTCAAAAGTTTTTTTTTTCTGATCAGCTGAGTTACAAAACAATATAACTTTTCATTTTTAACTCGAAATTATTTAATGTAAAAAAATTGAATTTGCAGTTAGAGTAAACTGTGCACGTGTGGTTTGATCATATCCCGAACCCAATCCCCAATCCCGTACCACTCCAAATCTTATTTTATGCACATTTATGAACGAACTCTTGCAAAATGAGGTTATGGTTGAATTTGAGTGATTGGATGATATTATTTGTTACGTTTATATTTTGGATTTAGTGCGTGGGTAGATATTTTAATTGTGAGATGGACCCAATGTCTTTCAGGCTAACATCCGAAGCACAGAGCATAACATGTGGAAGTGTGAATTAATTGGGCTCTCTATTATAGATGAAAGAGAATTATCTTATCTTTTCCTTCCTCTCCTTGTCATTGAGGTCATAACATGATATACTATACATGGTTGTACTGCAAAGCATGAAAATTAAACCCATCTCTCATGTTAAGATCTGTCAGCATTTTGACTTCCCAGTCATTTATCCCATCCTAATGCCTAATATCATACCATTTACATTTTTGAACTTTATTTAGGCTCTAACAACTTTTACCTAATCCATGCATATTCTTTTGTCTTGAGTGAGTGATTAACACAAATGATATCGTTGTGACTTTACGTCGGTCCATGTATATACACTTAATTACTAATTAACCAAACTTCTAATTTGAGTACATGGATATGAAAAAAAAAGGACAAAAAAAAATGTAAAAGCACTAGTTCACAATTACACACTATAACAAAGTGCAATCTTGCTACCTATTTTTGCAGACAAAATTGCATTACAAGTTTACAACCAATAAGTGCCAAAAGTAACCTCAGACACAGAGCAATTGCTATGGTAATTGCTAAGGCTCTACTCCTCTTCGGGCATCGGCGTAGTTATTGACAAGAGCCAAAGCGTTGCTGGTCAAATGGGAAATTTTCAGAATCCGTTTCCTTACAATTATCTTGACACGCCCATTCATGGCCTTGCCGGCAAATCCGTCCATGCAGGTGTCCTCGTCGGTCAAGGCGGCGCTGACCCACGTCTGAATATCGCTCATCTGCCTCCAAAACTCGGGTCCTCTCACCCGGGTCAACTCGTCTAGAGAAATCCTGAGCTCGTCCACCGAGTCGGCCACCTCTTCCACGCAGTCCGCCATAGCCGCCGCCTCTCTGCGCTTCAGTCCATGGATTCTGGAAACTCTTTTCATGAGGCGGTACGTGGAACGGCACGCCCTCAGGGTCACGTTGAGGGCAGTGTATGCGAGGAGCTTGGGGTTGGTCTTGATTTTGCTGGCGTAGGTGGAGAGTGAATTGTAGCACAATCGAGGGTAGATTGTGGCGTTGTTGCACGAGGTTTTGATGAAGTCGGTGTTGGGTTTTGTGGGTGTAGTGTGAATTCGAGCTCTTGGTCTGGTTCTGGTGGCAGTGGCAGAGCAAGAGAGGATGTGGGTAGAGAAATGGAGGAGTAGGATAAGAAACAGAGCAGCCACTAGTGGACGACCAAATGGAAGCTCCATATCTGTAGGTTGGATCTATCTTATGGATCGGTAATTGGATTTATATATAGAAATTTGGAGCTTGCTGTGTTGTGGCTCCCACAGAGTAACTAGCTAGGATCAATCATGGCAGATTTCAGGGAGTAACTTGATTGCAGTCAAGTGACCTCAAAAGTAGATTTGGGAGTAGATTGTAGAACTATATATAAGCAGCACAAGCAAGTAACTACTACTAATATAGTTGTTTAGAGTTTATTTTATTTTTCTTGGCATCTTCTTCTTTTTCACCTGCTAGAGTCCATGTCCTTGTCACCAAAACCTAACTTGCAAACAAAAAAATCATTGGAAATACATATGATCCTCGATACTATTGTATTTTGCTAAAGAACAGTGACTCCGATATGTATTTATATAAAGCAACATTAGGAATTTCCAAGAAATATGTTGCCAACCCATCAGGATCATAGTTATATCTACTAATATATATCTAAGAAACTGACAATCCAATGTTCATCACTATCTTACTTGAGTTTTGGGATAAATATATCTTAATTTTGTTTGATTAAAAATTGTTATTATCGTGCACGTAATTAATGGTATGCAAGTTCTTGGCTACATCAATGATGGAATTATCATTTACATGACTCCTCAACTTAGTTGGAGAAGTACAAACGTGTCAAATGCTTATTATATAGGCTCTTAATTACATTATTATATTTATAGGCATGTCCTTTTAATTCTATTGGCTCACTCT
The DNA here is from genome assembly GCA_036897485.1 of Pelargonium nanum. Lineage (NCBI taxonomy): Eukaryota > Viridiplantae > Streptophyta > Magnoliopsida > Geraniales > Geraniaceae > Pelargonium > Pelargonium nanum. The sequence continues at coordinate 7,188 of JAYMTF010002021.1, read as the reverse complement.
TAAATAGGATAGTGACTCGTTAATCAAGTGGTCCTTTTCCTACCTTCCCCAACTTCAATTCAACGAACAAACCAGTTACAGTATATATAATTTCATTTAGCCCCCAATTAATATCCCTAATTGCCTTTGTAGAAAACGACAAGACTAGGACACGGCAGCTAAGGCCATAAGATTTACTATGACCAAATAAAGATGTTGGATTTATTTTATATAAGGAGAAGGTGAGGGAACATGAAGGCCCATTATTAAATTTCTCCGCTTTTTTTCTCTTTTAGTACCTTCTCACCTGTTCTGTTCCCAATTGTGATGCAACTGTTTCCACATATCTCCAATTGAAATTGATTTTGGATTCTTCAAATCAAATTTCATGGCCTCTTAGATATTTTTTCTTAATTAATATTTTATACATGGTTTGTATTTAATAATTTCAGACCCACCAACTCCACGAGGGCCTTGTCCGACACTTTTCTTGGCAGGTGAAGCTCACGTGGTTCCTCATCAATCGTCCTTTAATTTTGTGGTCATACCCAGTTCTTCTTTTGATTCCCATACATGTCATCAGTACATTAATTTTGCATTATATTGCTTGCTAAGCTAATGCTTCTCTGGTCAAGTTCTAAAATGATCATAAACAATAGGGCGGGCACATTTGCAGTTTTGCACAACCCAACTGTGACCTGTTGGGGGTCCGAATCTTCTCCGACAGCTTTAATTAGAGCCATCCTCAAGATTCAGAAGAGGGTTTCTTTTCCTGCAATTATAATATATAATACCGTCATTTCAAGAATATTGTGTAAATTGTAGCAGAAAGTTAAACAAAGTGATGCATTTTAAATCATTATCTGCATGGTCAGTTTAAGAGATAAGCAAGCATTCATGAAAAGAAGGATTTATATTACGCAACTCTTTATGTCTAAGATTGTGTTTTTTACATGTCGTATCCGACTAAGGATCAGATTTGGTTTGGTCAATTCCCAGTAAAGGAGAGTCCATCTTGTATAAATTAAATTGTCTTAATCACACAGAAAATGACTCTGATTTTTTTTTTTATAGTAATTTTGTCATATCCAAACCTGGATGTAATATGTAGTGCTACTTAGGGCTTGTTTGGTAACACTACCAACTTCTGATTTCTACCTCTTTTCAGCTCCTTAAAATCTATATTTTCAGTAGGAGCATGATTGCTCATGCAACTTGGAAGATCTTTACATTAGGAGAGACAATAAATGGTTTCATACTGCCTAATTTACCCTCACCTTTTCAATCATAACTATATCTTCACACATACATTTCACCACAATAATTATGAAATATGGTGTTATGTTCAAGTAAAATTGTTGTTTATGACTCATGAATTTAAGTGTTTGTGTTAAGGTTTGATTTTCATTAATGGATACAATATTGAATATTCTTAAGTTTGGTCGACGTGATTATATATTTGATTGACCTCACATTTGAAATACAACGAACTTGAGTTATCATTAGGTCGATCTATGTAAAACTATGTAATTGATAGCATTAGGAGTATAAAAAGAACTTATTCTAAGTCCTCGATTGGATTTTATTCAAGTCATGTTTACTAATACAAAATTATTAACCCTTCTTTCCTTATATGAGAAAGAGGGAGATAACATCATTCAACAAACAAAAGTTGGATATTATACAAAAACTCGGTACAAACCTTAGTACCTTACTACTAAACTATATATGACATTTACATATTTAAACAGCAAACTGAGACACCATACAACAAAAACTCATGGGACAAACCAACCTTACTTTAGAGAGACAAGTTCTATTTCCATCAAGCAAAAACACAAACTATTATGTTACATTTACACAACAACTAGCAAGCTTAAAAACTAAATTTAAGGCTTCTCAGTGTGTGCAGCAGTTTGGTGTTTAGATGCAAAGCGATTAACCAAAGCAAGGGCGTTACTAGTGACCTGAGAAACACTTAGAACCTTACGCCTCACTACCGCTTTGATGTTTCCATCCATGGCACGACCAGCGAACCCATCGAAACAAGTGTTCTGATCAGTGAGTGCAGCACTAACCCATGTCTGGACATTACTCATGTGCCACATGAAGTTTTGACCCACTGCTCCACTCATATGCCCAAATTCCTTAACAGATTGGCTGAGCCGGTCCACACTATCTGCCATGTTCTCTATGCAATCTCTCACAGCCTGGTGCTCTCTGCGCCTAATTCCTCTAACTTTGGTCAACTTGGCCACAAAAACTGCAGCTGATTGTGCCCTGGCAAGGCTCACTCTCAAAGCAGTTTTAGCTAGTTGGTGCTCGCTTTGTCGAATGGCACTTGCATAACCCGAGAGGCACTCAACGCATAACTCGGGATAGCGAGTGGCCTTGCATGAGGCCTTGATGAAGTCTGTAGGGTTGGAATTTCTGGCAACAGCAGACTCTGCTGTGCCAGCCATGTAGAAGATGAAGAAAGGTACCAGTAAGAAAAGGGCAAGTTTTTCCATGTTTCTGGAGATAAGGAAATGGGTTTGGGGACCAAAATATATAGAGGGTGAGTTCAAAAGGTTGCTTCTTATCTTCTTCTTGGTGTTGGATCATATTAAATAAAGGGATGGCACATGGACATGCTTTCTTCCCTTTGGATATATTTTTTTTCTTTATTTCTTGCTTTGGGTCATTAACCTCTTTACTGTGTTTAAATTATGCCTACCTGTTTGGTTGTAAAAAAATTGAAGCTTGCAAGTTAAAACTATACATAAAAAATCCCACTATCTTTACAGCATTCAAATACAACCAATACAATATATGGCAATACATAATGCTTGCAATCAAACATATGCACTTAATTACCAGCAAATGGTATAAATGGGAAATTTAGTTTTGCCAGAATAAAGGTTGTAACTAATAGTAATGGATGCTAATCAGAATGATCTCGATATTAAGCAAATTATTGTGGCTTTAAGAAATCTACCAATAACCAATGTCTAAGAGCACAGATTTGTCACTCAGCAGAGGGCATAGGGAGGCTTTCTTAAGCAGAAATTAAGCAAGGAGCCACCATTCTGGCCGGCACAAATGATGCCCATTCTCACTTATTGATGGTTCTAGATAGTTCTTGAATATGTGGAAACCATAAAACCACTATAATATTATAGTACTATACTTTGAGTATATGTCGGTTTCCTAAGAGATAACCCAAGACAAACTAGTTTTCTTTGTTTTATGTGCTCCTAACTCACCTAGCAAGTAAAAGAGGCAATATTTTATTTCTGCAGCAGATAGTAATGCTATAATTTGTTGTGGACTTCCATTTCCACGTGGAGGTCAGAAGGGGAAATAATAAATGAAATAGATTTTTTTTATTTAATTTTTGTTGGGGTGTGAGCTACTAAAGGAAAGAGTGGGCTGAGACAGTTATAATATCTTATAGCACAGTTATCATCACTCAGAAGTTGTGAGATTTGATGCAGATTGTTTTATTGATTCCCACTCAACTCATAGCCCTCTCATGATGACAGAGTCTATCTTGGTTCATATGTGGCAATCAGGTGTTACTGTGTCAACTTCTCAATTATGTACTCGTTTGACTAGGAACCAATCTAACATGCCTAATTTCAACATGGATTATTTATTGACAACTCTGGTAGAACAGCTCCCTACGTGTACAAACCGACCTAAAGAATAAAAGTCAAGCTTAGATCTTCAAAGCATAAATGTTTGAGCTAAATTCTTAAGGATATGAAGTTCACCAGCATCTAACATCACTTTGCTTTTCAAGTGAGCATATATGTAAGTTAACAAATGGTACTCGAGAGTACTATGATCATTTGTTTATCAAACATGTATTAGAAAGTTAAGGTGCCACTTACAATCATGTGGCATCTGAAGAACCTAACAGAGACCCTGATATTCAACAAATTTATGATGATAAATACTGGACTGGAATTAGTTTCTTCTCTCTTTTTTTCATAACTTTATCCATTAATGCATATAAACAACAATGTCATTACAAGTAGATTCTAGACTTCAAGCGTGACTTATTGTTCATAGAATAGATTAGCTCTCTCGCTTATTGTAGCTTATTACCGCAATGTTCAAACCAAATTGATCAGGTATTCAATGTGAGGACTGAAAGAGTACCTAGTGTTACCATCTGCAACTCTAAACCGTCATGTACTTGAGAATGGCAGCACGGACCCTTTCCATGTAAGCTGCCGCTACCTTCTACATAATAAAAATCAACAATAGAGTAGATTTAGAAGCACAATTATGTAAGGAATAAGGAATTTGCTATCCCATTAAAAAGAATTATAAATTGAGCCTTCTTCTTTGCATGATATGTGCATAGTGTTCCATGCGATTTTTGGCATTCTTAGGGTGCTAAACACAAAGGAACTGCATCAGACCATTTCTCAAGTTTTGACATTATTTGAAAGATCCTATCTTGAAGATTAGTATTCATATTGAAGATAGTAACCTTCCCAACCTCCCCTTGATATCCAAAGAAAATGGAAAACAAAATGATTGAATATAAAAATCAAAATCAAAATCAAAACTGTATTAGTTATTAGTGGGCAGTGGCACCAAAATTATATAAATTCTGTGAATTTAACAGCCAAAATAATTCAAATAAGCTCTGAATGCAATGTCCTGAAGGAGTAATAAGTAAGTTGAGTACTTAGTCATCCTAGTACATAACTCGCAGTTCAAAAGAAACACATGGAAAGATCTTATTTACTGAGAGTTCTTACTTGATCATCCCTTTGCGCATGCGCTATGTTTTCATCAAGTAATGTCAATAATGATCTATTGAGCGCATTGCATTCAACCATATCCAGTAGCTGCATTATACAATCATCTTAGTTGAGCAAGTACAGTCCAAAACATAAGAGTTAGAAGCTCGGAATAAGAAGAAAAAAGAGCAGCACATACAGTTGCTTTCACATCCTTTGATGACAAGATTTTGGCTAGGTTTTCCTTGGCTGCTATGAGGTCAGCCTGCATTCTATCAAACGCTTCTGTAGCAAAAAATAGGTAAAAGGAATTCAGGTAACTATGAAATTAGAAAGGACATAAATCCAACACCAAAAAGCATTGAGAGGCTCGGGCGACAAACCTTTCCCTTCAAGCAGAGCTTTCTCTAATGCTTCCAGCTCAATTAATCTATCTTCCATATCCTACAAAAACCATCAGCATTTGAACATTGGCTCCCATTGACTTATTCGTATTGGGTTCAATCACATGCACAGAGGATGAATAAATAAAAATTAAAACCTGAGTTTTAGTAACAGCAAATCGCAGTTGACCCAGTTCAAACTTTAGGTTTGCAAAAAATTCATCATTCAATCTGCAAAAGCACAGCATTATATTATGCAGTCAGATTAAGGTTAAACTGACTATCTACCCATTCAAAATGTAAATTGTATCTAATCTATCAGTAATCCAGAGTCTTATTGATTGTGTCACAAATTGGGGCTAGATTACAATATCCATCAACTCAAATTTCATTGAAATTTGCTACATTTTCAAAATTCATGATAAAATATTGATTGCAAAACATGCAACTAAACTTTGAAAGTGTGATTTTGATCCCTGCACTAATAAGAGCAAAGTTTCCAAAGAATAGCTCAAATGAAAGACAGAAGCAGATAATGCAACTCGTAAAGCCATGCTTGTACAATTTGAATACTAGCAAAATCCACCATACATACAGAACACACTGAGGCTTGGGTGCAGATAGGCACAAGGGGACATGAATCTCAACCTACTTCCAATTTCCAATTATTTTTTTTTCTGAAGCAACACGACATATCAAAAGACTAGTCTGCAGTTTCAACATTGACATTCTCAACAAAAGCAACAACAAACTAGAGATTAATGTACTAACCGAGGCCTCAATCTGGCCATCTCAAATTCAAGCTCCTGAGCTTCAGTGTCAAGGAAGTACTCAATCAGCTCCCCAGGAGTGTCGGGAGCAACACGAGACTAGCATTTAAGATAGTTAACAATCTCAATGGTCAATGCGATTCTCGAACAGAATCTGGACGAAAACAGATATATAATTGTAGAATATGTTCGTCTTCTTACATCTCGGAGAGCACGGCGACGCTCCGTTTCCTCGCGGACTTGGCGCTCGAATTCCTCCCGGGCATTAGCGTCTTTTTCAAGCCGTCGCTTGAACTCGATTCGAGCTAGGTGGCCCGTTTGTGGAGCCCCTAATATACCTTCTGGGTCCTTTCATTGCAGAATTCATTCAAAGAAACTTTGGAGTGAGCTTGATGAAGTCACAATTAAACAGTAAAACCATTGAGGGAAAAGAGAGATTGAGAAAATACCCAATTGACGCAGGAAACTGTAAGAGCAACGCGGCCGGGTCTCGAATGGACTCTTCGGCGGAATACGCCGGTGGCGGAGGTGGATATTCCAGTTGCGATGCTTGGTGCGAGAGAGGCCATTTCTTGGCCTTCAGAGTGTTGTGTTCTTGACTATCTACCTATGGTTCTGTTTATCCGTTTTTTTGGTTATCCAAATAGAGCGAGAATTGAAATACCGTATATAATACGTGTATTTTTTAGTATTCTACTAGACTTCCAAATGATTAAGGGTGAGAGAGAATGATTTGGCTGGACCGGATCCGCATGAAAATAAGTGACTCAAAGACCGATACGTTGATATTTGTGTTTTGAGCCGGATTAAAAACATATGATCCCAATTGGATCGGTTAAATAAATTGAATTTAGTACAATAAATAAATATATATATATTGGGGAATATATAAACATATGTTTTTAGAAGAATTTAAAAAATGATGTGGATTGTGACGAGAAATGATGAAATACATTATACTAAAAGTAAAAAAACATATTCTTCTAATATAATTAATTAAAAAGTAAAATCTTTATTCAAGTTAAATCAAACACGTACCAACTCAAATCAATTAATAAATAGGAGGAATCACTACAACAATTTATGCTTTTTGCAATGACATTAACGTTTGCAACGGTATAATAAGGGTTGCATTTTTCTTTTTCGACGGAATTAGTCACAGATTTTATTGGCAAATGCTTCACAATTTCGTTAAATAATAATAATAATACAAATTTCATTAAATAATATATATATATATATATTTGAAATGAAATAAATGATACTCCATCCGTCTCAAAATGAGTGTCTTGTTTCCATTTTTTGCAAAAATTAAGG
>JAYMTF010002020.1:0-20039 GCA_036897485.1 Pelargonium nanum | reverse complement strand
CACGCTCGTCTCCGCCGGTGGCATCTCCGCTCACGGAGAATCGCGACGGTGCTGGATAGAGGATATCGGCGAGGTTCGCGATGGTGTCGGGCCGCTCCAGCTCCGACAGCCTCCATCTCCGACTCCAAGTGCAGATCTGTCGGTGACCGCTCCAACCTAGATCCAGCAACGAACGGCGACCGCTCCAGCTCGGCTTACCTTCGGCGATGGTTTGATTTGGTTTGATTTTGATTTAATTTGGTTTTAGTATTGTTTAGATTTGATTTCGTTTTATTTTGGTTTAGATCTGATTTGGTTTTATTTTGATTTAAAACGGTTTAGATCTGATTTGGTTCAAGTTCATTAAATTCGGCGAAAAAATGCAGATTCTGACGCCTAGAAAATTCATATGGTCGCCAAAATGTTCAATCAATACAAGAAGAAGAGAAGATGTATAGTTTTTTCATTAAAAAAATTACACATCAAGTGCATGGCACATGTTAGATTCTGTTACAAATTTCATCCGACTTAACGAAAAATACCACTATTTGTAACTTTAAGGGGTTGTTTGCCAAAGATGAAAATATATGAGAGTTATTTTATTTTAGGTGTAATCCCGCAGGGGTTATCTGCGATTTGCTTTAATAGATGCTTGTTTTAGCCTCAACGAGGGACACACTATAACTATTTGTTGATGTTTTTCAATAATAGATTGGCGCGCTTCTCTTCTGAATTGTGAGAGTGACCCAAATGGAAGATGATGAATCTTGGAATCTACTAGACACCGACGACTCCGACCTCCCCTCTCTCCTCCGCCCTTGCAACCGCCGCCACCACACCGCCGCCGCCGCCGTATCTTCACAATCCCACTCGCAGTCGTCGCATCTCATTCCTGGCCCTGCCGGAACCCTTCAGGCCGCCATGAACCGCAAGCGCCGACCCTTGTCGGACCACCCAGGAGAAGAATCCATCTCAACTCAGGAGTATCTGCGGAAGGCGGTGGAGGATGGAGATCATGATTTCTCGCACAATCCCTGGCTCTCTGCCTTCAATTTCCTCCGCCAACAAGGTAGGTAATAATCACTTGCCTACTTTCTTTTCATTTCCTATTTGTGCCCTAATGGATTTCAATTTTCATAGGTTTCGTGGACCGCCACGGCTTGCTTCTTACAATGCCTTTGAAGTTGATCGGTGATGGTAGGAGCATTGATAGAGTCCCTCAGGTATTCTACTCACAATGAAGTGAATGTAGTAGGAGTGATATTGATAGGGCTTATTTGATATAGATAGGGTTTTGTGGGTATAATTTGCCAAAAATGGAAACCTTTATGTGAATCTGATCTCCCGATTGAGAGAGGGTGCCCCACGGAAATAATCTCGCACCATTTATGCATGAAACCTTACCATGCTTTTGCCTAAAGGCTGTTTCCTATGACATGAATGCCACAAAGCAAGACTCACCTTATTGTTGCGCCAAGACTCACCCTCAACATTCCCTCTTAATTGATTATCAAAGGCATCATAGTCAAAACGTCGTTATGTGGTGTGAGTAACGGACCTAACATAGCCGTCTATGTGAGACACACAGAATTATCAATGCTCTTCTTACTTTCATGAAAGAATTGAAAAAATGGCATTTTATTGCATGAATTTGATTGTAAGGAAATTGGCTACATTTGATACACAATGATGTCATGATGATCTTCACAATTTAATTTATTCAAGTAGTCAAGAGGTTCATGGATCCTTTACTTATGCAATGTACAATTTAGTCTGTATTTATTGACTTTGTAAAATGTGGTTGTTCTGATGCTTGCATTTCATCAGGTCGTTGCTATAATCAAATCTTGCACTTCAAATGGTCTTGGTGATATGATGGTGACTTTGAAGGTATCTATTATACAGCAATGGTGTTTCTGCAATGTTGATACAATATGCGCTTCTTCTAATTTGTATTCATTTTCAATTTTCTTTTGGTGTGAGAAGAATGATTTTGGGTCATGTTTTCATTTCAGGATCCTACTGGAACAGTTGGAGCTAGCATTCATCGCAGAGTCTTGACAGACAAAGATTATGGAAAGGAAATCTCTGTTGGTGCGGTTTTAGTACTTAAACAGGTTTGGTTTGATTCTTTCAAGCAAAACTGAATTAGTTCATATCAAAAACTGTGCTATTGTCTGATTTCTTCTGGTTATGTATCATAATTTTTCTCAGTTAGCGTGTTCAAAGTGGAGGCTTGTATACTTGCAAGACTCAATGTCTTAACTGGATTTGTTGTAGATACTGATTAAGGATAATATTCCCAGGTTGCAATTTTTTCTCCTTCACGCAGTGCCCACTATCTTAATATAACACTGAGCAATGTGGTAAAGGTATTTATTCTTTCTGGCACACAGTTTTCGCTAAATCGGTATTAAATCATATTATACAGTGCGTCATATGTGGGAATATTTTTTGCTTGGTGTGGACTGTGCAGTGAGGGTGTATGGATGATTGTGAGAATGTTCAACTATGAATCTGTTTGATGTTTTTTGAATCCATAATTTTTATTATTGATGGTTGAGAAGGCTGGATATTATTTGAGTCTTGAGATGGCATAATAAGTTGGGAATGGCTTACTATTGTTTAGTTATTTTTCTCATTGTTGCATGTTTGATTCTCTTTTAACAGAAATCAGGGCTTGCTTTGAAGCTAGTTTCTCACTGTCATTCAGTTTTTACCTAATAGAGGAACTAATATATTTTCTGCTGTAATTTACACATTGACTGTTTTGTATAAGCTAGGTTTAATTCTAGAAATGCACTCTGCTGAAGTAAAATGTTAATGTGGTGCAGTATTTGAGTTTATATATGAAGTGATTTTTGTAACAGTGCTATTCTTTTGCTCTTCAAATGACTTTCATGTAAGAGGCTTGCTTGGGTATTCCATTGAAGATGCAAAATTAAGTGTAAATTGCATGGTCGCCTAAAGGATTAAAATCGGGTTCATTGATTGGACCTTTAGCGTTCTCTTACTTCTTCAATCTCTCATCCCACATTGCATATATCTTCACCTTGGCTTGGTTGTATGTGGTACCTGCATTGAAGATATATATTTTTCTGATGCAAATTATTATTTAGTTGCAAAGCAATCAAAACCTCAAAAAATATCTTGTACTAGTGGTTTGCAATTTATTGTTATAAATTGATTCATTTTTCTTTGTTTGATTTATAAGATTTGTACCTACTACCTACTGTAGGTCATCTCTAAGGTCTGTGAACCTCCAGTAGAACAAAATAATATTGCATCGTCTGTCAAGCACACTGATTTTGCTACTGGTAGGTTGTGATTTTCTTCATTTGAGTATTTTTTTCCATTCAGAGAGCTTGTTTATTAGGTTCTGTGTAGAATACGACATTGTTGAGATTTGTATCCTTATCATTAACTGTTTTGCAATATAACAGAAAGCAGTGAAACATCAAGTATGCCACAGAAAGTGTTGGCTCGCTTGCAGGGAAGAACTCGAGATAACGCGAACAATCTCAGGAAAGATGATGACGTAGAATGCAGAGCACAAAATGATGAACACATGAGAAAAGACGATGCAAGTGGGCAGAACCGATGTGTCAATGATCATGCAGTCGTAGAAGGGCTAAATATAGCTGTCTCAGGCGACAGAGCTGCTAAGAATCGCAGTAATGAAGAGCAAGAGGTGTTATTGGACAACTACAAGCAGCAAAACTTTGGGAGTCAGGGAGAACAAGGATGCCACACAGAAAACGCAAACATGAACGGAGTTCAAAAACAGACTCAGCCACCAATTGCAACTGCAAGAGCTTCACTTCCCCAGTGGACGGAGGAGCAGCTGGAGGAACTGTTTACATTTGACTGATTGGGAAGATTTTGGTAAGTATGCAACTCATAGTAATGAATAGGTGAAACCAGTTTTTGATACATTTTTTGCTGTGAGAATAGTGTCCAAGAACAGTGCGAGAGACGGGAAATGACGTCTCAGCTTGCAAAAACGGAAAAGAAAAAGTTGTTCATGATATATACTGGAAATTGGTAATATGTAGTGTATTATGAAAAAAAGTTGTTCAAATGTGGATATGTTGGAATATGGATCATTTACTTGTTTGAATCACACTCGTTCCAACTCTACAACCAAATTTGTAACTTTTTCAATAAAATGGAATACTAGTCTATTAGACTAATGAAACGTCCTGGAACTTTCAACAAACTTTTTCGGCAGTATTCGGCTCTTAGACGTGAAACTACACTCACAAGTGTGTCTAAGATAAGTCTTCAATCTCAAGTTACCAAGGATGTGATCAAGGAACTAAAAGAGAGAACAACAACTATGCAAAAGATTGAATAATACGTTGGGACCAATTTTCATATATCAAGTGAATAGTACAAAGTTCATATATCAAGTGAAGAGTACAAAGTTTCTAACCTTCTCAAGGCAACTCATACAGTCCCTATTTATACATAAGAGAACTACTATTCACTATTACATGAGTCATTCCTTATAAGCTAAGGATTGCTGAAAATAAGGACAGCTCCTACTTGCATGATCTTGATTAAAGAAATCTGGACAGGTTAGGAGATTAAAGGAGGAGGTCATCTCTTAAGTGGTCAAGATTAACATTGAGCTGCCACCTCGTGCTTGAATATTTCCAAGCTATGTAGCAAAAAGGATCATGAGTTTTCTCGGGTCGTAACACTAAGCCATCCCTGCAGTTATAATAACTTTGTTTTTTAATACTTACATTATTTTAACTGTCGTCATAAGGTCACACCCATGTGAGTTATCGTGTAAGCGAAACTTTGTTAACCTCTAGAAGTGTTTGGAAAGTGTTTCCAGGACGCGTATATATATTCACTAATGGAAATTCTAGGAATTATTTTGGGAATTAACGTTTTGAGAAAACAAGTGCTAAGAGGGTGAACCAAATTGGTAAGATCTCGCAAGTTAATTAGTAATGATCTTCGTTAGTTTGTATTCCACATTCTAACTGATTCATGCGGCTATTGAACTGTGTGTTCCATTGCAGTTTAGGGGCTTTGATATATTGAAAATCAAACAAACACTTGTCTAATCTTTGAATGCCGGACATTCAAATATTCAATACTATTTAGATTTGGAATGATAAAATTAATTCAAATAGATTTGAATGGCAGCCAAGTCTTCATTCTTTAATGATCATCTTGCTAATTCAGACAACAAAAAATGTCGAGCCCATACCCATCTGCCCCCCCCCCAAATAGTAAGCGCTCCCGCCAGCCGAGCCTCCACACTCCCTTTCCAAACCTTCTGGCCACCACCCCAGACTCTTCCCGAGTGGTCCCAGACAATCCAACTTTTGACCGTGTACGAGCCCTTCTTCTCCCACAGCCACAACCATGCGTTTCTCATTGGCACTCCTGACTCCTGATCCGAGATCCGTGCTTGGATCTGCTCCGGGCACCATTCCCTTGAGATTTTATCGAGCAGATTGCTCAAAAGTAAGTCGAATTCATGGGGTTTTGGAAAGGGCATGATCCTCAAGTTTGAAGTCTCGGGATCCACGAATCTGCATAAACCCGAGTTTGGGCACCTAATCCTTCCCGCCTTCAATAAGTTTTGAGAGGCCATGATACTCCGCCAAACGAAGCTTGGGGCTGAGCCCATAGGCTCAGTCAGGAACATCCTAGTATTATATTTTTTTAAGTATCATTTTAGTGTTCAAATATTCAAAAGTGGGAATTTGTAAGCCAATTATGAATTGTACAAAACATTATTTGGTAATTTGTAATTACTTTAATACAGATGGAGTTGTTTGATTTTAATTTCAAGAGCAAATTTACGTGAATAAAACTAATCAGTTGTACTGTGACAATGAGTTGTACAACTCTCAAAGGATCTTAACAACAACAGCAAAAAACCTAAAAAATGTCTAGCAATTTGCCGAAGCACTCTAAGAAACTGTTAACACTCTACACTACCTTGGTGGCAACGATTCGAAACTGCCTGCTTCCCCAAACGTCAGTTTTGTCGAGATAATAAGATCTCAGATAACACTGTACGAATGGCGGATTTCTTGGAGCATCCATAACCTCTTTGCCATCGTCACTTACCGTCATTCCAAGCAATTTGTTTCTCTTTCTCGTCAATTCATCAACACAAGGATAACCATCGAAAAACGTTTCCTAACAAGTATCAAAATGAAAGAATAAGCAATCACTATAGAAATGGTACAAAGTAGTTCAATCATCTAAAGTAAATATATATACTAACCCCATCTTCAGCGTACAGGAAGGCGTGAATTCTGGCCGTTGGATCCTCTAAGGTGAGCCTAATTCGGTAAGTTCCAACAGGAGAACGGAAGTCCTCAGCACGCCATGGAAATAATGCTACAACCCGAACTGCACAGTGGAATTTAGCTGAGACCTGCAACAAGGTGTCAAGTTTATTAATGCACAAGTCTTCCTCAATTTCTGACAAAATTGAAACATCAAGACTCTGTTGACATACAAGCTTAGACTACATCAGCCTCCGGAAAAGTTATTGTTGCTACTGAACAACAGACTTCTGATCTATAAATAACTCACCAGCAGGCCACTTTCTGGGTCCCTAAAATAAATTTAGAATTGAATAAAGTGGGAGATGTTGCAGTTGCAAAATTTTCTTGATTTTAGCCCCAACTTATGGTGAAATTCTACAACTCACATTTTTCTTCTCAACCTATATTTCAAGTCTCTTCCTGTGGGATACAACAAAAAATCCCCATAAACTCACTAAATCACTTTTAAGCTTCTAATTTGGACAATTAGACCTCTAAAAATGTTCAACTGAGTCTAATAGGCTTATAGGGTCCATTTTCCATTCAGTTTCCTACTTCTGATCAGTACCAGAGAGGAAAAGGCCATCTGAGACTGCCCATAAGCTGCCAAGGGATCAAATAAAACTATTTTGAATTGACTGTAACTGTTTAATTGTCCAAATGAGATGCCTGATTCAGGCAGCTTAAGGGTAGTGCAGTTTTCATTTCACCCAAAAAAAAAAAAAAGGTTCCTAAGATACCTTTGAAGAGGTGAGGACTTCCATTAATGTGACGACTGGCACATCATCATTTTCAACCTCTAAGGGAAAAAAAATAGCACAAGTATACAGATCACAATCATTGTATAAATTGCATACCATATAATAAACATTAAAAAATCATCAATGAAAAACCTGTAATACGCGAAGGCCAAGGAAAGCTCCAAGATGACATTCGGTCCCATTTTGATAATGCTCGGGCATCGTAAGACCTGGTTTACACAATTAATTAGCAAGAATAGCGCGTCAAGATTTGTTCTAGACAGAGCACAGGGTAATAAAAACATATTTGACTAATCATGGGTCTATCAACAGTAACAATAACCTTTGGAGTTCGCATACGATACGATCGTCTTCTGGCAAATATCGGACTTTTGTGGAGCTCACCAACACACCGCGCCAGAACCCATTATGTACTTCACAATGTAAGTTGATAAATTTCATCCATTTACCAGGGTGGAGCCGGAGGCCATGCTTCACATTACCAATGTCAATAATCACCCTTAAGATAGTACCAACAGCAGGAAATGAGCATAATAAATCTCTTGACAAAGGCAACGATTCCAACTGTAAAGGAAGTGGGTTATCCATCTCATCTTCTAGCCTGTTGTTCATGGTTAGCATGATTGTTTCAATATTATTGTCCCACACACAAAGTATCAAGTATATTCCACAACGGCCATGTCAAGAAAAAAAACTGCATGTACAGGTTCATGAAGACAAATTATGGTCAGAAATATTTAAATTATGATTAATTTAATTGGAAAAATGAAATGTAATTTTAGTTAGAATGGGAGTAGTGATTTAATTATGCTGGAAAAGAAAGTAATTACTAAACATGAACATTTTAGGTATCTTGCATTCATAATCCAAAAAATGGAAAGATAGAAGAGGATGTTAGAAATAGGATTAGTGCAGACTGGTTCAAGTAGAAGAGGGTTTTAGGAGTTTTATGTGATTCATCTAAAAGAAAGTTTGATACGTTAGCACTAGATAGGATAAAATTAGGAAAGAAATTATCAAAACTTGTGTTGGGGTAGCTTTCAATGAAGATAAAATGAGGGCAACCCGTTTAATGTGGTTTTGACACGTACAATGAAGGAAAGCTTGGACCCCTACAAGAAAATATGAGAAAAAATAAAGTAAAAACTAACAGGTGTAGGGTAAACCTACATTAACATGGAAAGTAGTTAGAGAAGACAAGATAGCATTTGCTATAAAGGAGGAGATAGAATTAGATCATAATGGAATGGTCCAAAGAGAATTCGAGCAGATGGTAGCAAAAAGTTTTACTAAAGAATTATTATACTCAACCCCAAGTCCCAACATTGTTTGGAAAATTGCTAGGTTGTTGTCATCATCATAAAAGGTAAGCATTTTAAAAAATTAAGAGATTACAAGGGACTCTCAAAACTGAGAATCAAGAGGCTCTAATACCATGTTTAATTTTGTAAATATTTCTCATCTTATTTAATGAAATTATACAAAGTAACCAAGAAATGTTGGGCCAAGCGGTTAAGCGCTTTGGATTCCCTTTGAGGTCTCGGATTCGAGCCTCTTTGTCGACGGTATGGGGTGAGATTTTGGGTTAAAAGAGGAGAGCTACCCCCTGTTGTGTAGCTCAATGATTAAGAAAAAAAAAATATACAAAATATATATACGCTGAGTAGAGTCTTATTGGATAAAAAAAAACGATAAGATAAATACAAGTTATCAAGACAAAGTAGAGCAATTCTACATCTGTACTTTTAATCTATTCTATTAGATAGTTCTAATCCTAATTAGAACTTCATCTTTAACAAGTACCATTTATTCAATATTAGTTAAACGTAAAAATACCTTTTGCATTTTTAGGATGCAGAGCACCACAGTCATGCAATAGTTTTAAGATTAAGAACTTAGGTAAGTCAAGTTCCAATACTAGGTCGCTTTATTTATAATAAAAAAAAAGCATATGAAAAATAAAAACAACTGAAACCACTCTCTTTCCCTTATGCCATCTCTGAGCCATCAACCTCTCCTGCACATATACTGCTCCACTTAACAAGATCAATCAACACAAGTACACAACTAGTTTAAAAAAAATTTGAATTTGACCCCGATTGTTTGATTCCCGTGTCTACTGTAATTAATTTTTTTATCAATTCCTTATCCATTATATAGATCAATTGAAAGACACCTAAAAGTCACTAGGACACAGAATACAGTACAATATAGATATTAAAAACACACATGAGATCAAAAGCCCCGTGACGTTGAAAAGACAATTGAAGCGTGAGGAACAGAGAAAGGAGATTCAATAGTGTTTTTATTGATGACTTTTTAATTCAAACAGTGTAGTTTTGACGCATAATTTATTTAAGTTTAGGTGAGTTAAGAGAATATGTAGCCCACAAAATAAAAGAATATGATTAAGACTTAAGATTTGAGATTTAAGAAAAAAGCAACAAGTCTGAACTTACCTTGCATGAATACCGATGGGTGGAGTGTCTGTTCCATCCCATATATAGGCCATCTGCACATCTTTTGCAATATCACAGATATGAAGTACCTTAACCAGGCCAAGCAAACAATAATTAACATTTCAAATAAGATGCAATACAAGAATCATTCCACATTCCACGATTAATTGAAATAATAGAACTATAATCACTTGCTAGATTACAAGAGCCTATTGGATATGGCCAAATTACCTTGCATATCAAATTGATTTGTTCTTGTTCCTTGATCTCTCTCAGGAGCATGAAATCTTTAGAATCTACCACGCAAATGCATAATATGAAAGTTTATGAGGATAAGAAAGATAATTTGAGACATCATGTCACTATAGGTGGGAAGAATAGAAATTTCTACAAAGGCATGATTTTTTGTATGGAGCATATGTCTATACAATTTCATACTTCTTCAATTGCCACCACATCCCAAGTTTATAAAATATCAATAATAGCTGAACACTAACACAATTTTTGCAAGCTAAAAAAATTAAATGAATAATGATATAGGCACTTATTTTATGAAGGAACAACAACCAAGTTTTCCGTCAAACTAGGTTGGAGTAAAAAACATGAATAAAGAACCAAGCCATTTCCCAAACAATGTTGGGGTCAGCTACATGAATCCATTAGCAAAACTCTATGGGATCACCTCCTTGAATTCTCCTCTTTAACTCTATCCTATCTATTATCTAATGTTATCTAGTCAGCAACTTGAATCATTTAGCAAAACTCTTTGGTAATATAACTGATATTTCTTATATTAACTACATAAGGAAAACAAAAAACAATGAATCCTTCAACAATTGGGAAATAATATTCTATAATGTTGAACTTCCCATAAAATTTACCAGTAATGATCCCTTTCCTTCCCAAGTATTTCAAATTAATCATTCCATACAACTTACAACAACAAGGAATATGTCATTGAAATTGATAGGGCGAGAAAAAAATACTTTTATTTAGAAGTTAAGGCATCCACAGATCCACAAGTTCAGTTGTGCCCATTCTTACTAAGAAGTACAGCCCACCATGTCATAATATACTACAACCACACTTTACCTGCAAAGTGAAGGAACATTTCCAAATACTGGAGAATTAATTTTAAGAGTTCCCAAGTTATTGACTTAGATTTAGTCAATCAATCAATAAATCAATGGATGACTTAAAAAAAATTCTAGATCCAGTCCGGCGCCATTGGATAGGTTGGGTGGCATTTATACATCACTTTTTACTTGGCTTGTGGAGTCTAAGCCAATGACTCGTACTAATATAGGTATTTAAGTATTTTATTTCAGAACCTATAATATTTAGGGTTGAAGACCTAGAAGAAACCATTGTAAAATATGATTTGCTATCACTCTTTGTAGACAAAACAATATGTTTTCAATGGGAATTTGCATATCCCTATTTATTCATTGCAATGCACCTCAAATAACAACTTCAAGGTGTGAGGATTCAGATATTTGAAGTAAAAATTTGTTTGTCATTCAAATTTAATTTATTTTTGTATATACCTTCATCAATCTCAAAATCATCCAGCCATTTTCTCAGGCCTGCTATATACTTCTTGTCCTGGTCTCTTGAGCAAAATCTTGAAGAAACTTGGTAAGGCTGGAGATCTTTTCCATCATTTCCTTTATAAAGAGCAAAAGACGAAATTTTCTTGTTGAAAACAGCATTTACAAGCCCACCATGACTTCTCATCTGCAGCATGATGCACATCCAGCTTTTATCATTCATGTCACCTCCAATTTCATGAGTATCATACCCAAAATTTAGCATGATAAGCTATCAAAAACAGAATACAGATACAGAAGCTACTGTTACAGGACTTCAAAAAATCACATTTTGACAAATCCTTATTGGACTACTTAACATAAAATAAAAATTAGAGATCTATACCTAATGCTAATAAATATAAATATCATATTTAGTGTGTAATAGACACAAAGTTATTGTTTAATTCAATAGGGTGGTAAATAAATAGTTCATCCAATAAAAATTGTGTAACAGCAGCAAGCTAAATGGCATGAGTGGCACTCCAAAACTTTGCAATGATGTCTTGGCTGATTTGAGATTTAAACACGTTGAGAATGAGAAGTAGAAGCCTAGAGTGGTAGATGCAAGGAAAGAAACCCATCCTATCCCTCAAAATGCAACTGATGTCTGAGAGATAGGAGATGCTTAATATCATTTTTGTACAGATTAAGGGGATAGAATATAGAGAATGGTTTTGGTCTAACATACAAATGGATACATCGATATTCGCATTGCACTTTCAAAATTGGATGTTACTTAATGTATAAAATGTTGGTTTGCACAGCGCTGCACATGTCAAAATACATGATATGCCATGAAAATATTTATTTCAACTAGCAAGTTCACCATCAGCTATGCAATTGCATTTCCTCTTAATCAACCCACATACAATCTAGCAACGGATGTTTGATGACCTTTACCAATACTCCACATATACATATGTAATTACCCTATGTTTATTGCAGCTCAGAGAAAGAGCTACAAAAATAATCCTGTTGTTTAAACTATTCACACTACTTTATGTAGTATAAGATCATGTTTAATAAAATAATAAAAGGTCAATCCTACTTCAAATTTTCACCACATTCTTTATCAAAATTAAGTGTGAAATTAAGTGAATAAAACCAAATTACATGAGAAGCATTTACTGGCTAGGTGGATTATAATGGATTGACTAACCATGTGTGAATTGTCAAAAATAATGCAGGGGCACCGCCTAGGCATACAAGGGAAAATGTTTTAGGCGGATTTGAGTTCTCATCCAGCTATGCAATTGTTTAGTTATCACAAGTTCAAATCAGAAATTAAGATTAAAATTATGGGAACTCTGAACTTATTAGAGAGTTTCATTCATTTATTCCAAAAGAGAAACTTTTTCAACAAAATAAATGTTGGCAGCACTACTGGTAATTTTACCAGTATGTTGAAGTTCACTACAATGCTCTTTTGGCTTCAATATGTTCATACCTACAGGATGTCTTAGATAACTAAGTTACATAAATGATCCATTTCCTTCTACACAACTTATTTGCAAGAAGTTGAGAAGAGTGTAGTTTAGGTGACATTTTCCAGTTGTATACATGTCATAGTTTTATGGGTACATATGTGAAGAATATTTATGAAGCAAAATTGAGTAAGAGGTTAAACTGTTTACCCTTTTTATCTTATTTTGCGTTGTCCATTTCCATTGTTTTATAGACAACAACAATAACAAAGCCTTTCCCCAAAATATGTTGGGGTTGACAACATTAATCCTTTAGCATAATTATTTGGTTTCTCTCTTTTTACTCTATCTCTACACTCCTTCCTATCTAGCCTCATGTCCTTGGTTTAAGTCTTGCATTATCATGTTTTCCCTTGATAATTCCTTTCCATAATAACTTGAGTCTGCCCTCAGTCTTTTAATTTAATTTAACAGAGTTTTACTCTTGTTTAACCTACCACATTCCTCCTTTTCCGAGTCTTGGAACCAATCATGTAAGAAGAACACATTAAGGGTTTCCTCTTTTTCCAGACACTTATTTTTACACCATAGGACCTTAATAGGGCTTTCAATTATTAGCCTATCAAGCTGAACCAATTAGAATGTCAACTCAGATGACATGACAATCTAAAAGTGTTCGGCAAGGTCACTTGAACAAACAAAACAAAAATCTGTGAGAGAGGACATTGAAATACATGAACAGCCATATGCATAATATAATCTATAGCCAGGGAAAGCAATGTGGACACTATTTAACGAGGGTTACTGCCAAACAAATACCACAACACCATAAAGTTGAATTATATCTCCTGCCGATTCAATATGAGGAAGCTTCTCCAAGTCTTCAGCAAAAACATTAACTGATATTCCAGGTTTGTGATGTGATTCATCAATTAGTTTTAGTGTACATACAAAATCTGCAAAGAAATCATAAATGATCATCAAGAAGATTGGGTGGCACCGTGGAACTAAACCAATAATAATAGGTATTCAAATACAGCACACAAGGAAACGTGGGGTGGTCTATTTCTAACAAACAGAATGGTAGAACAAACACCCATAAAAGAGTAAATATGGCCAACCACAACAGCACTAACATGCTATCCAATGCAACATCAACAGCATCCAACTATGAATTCATAGCTTTCGGAAGATACATTGTCCTTATCTTAATCAATAAGATTAACAAAAAGTAGAAGATATCTAAGCAAATAATACATTGACACAAACTGGCTCAGAACAGACACCTTTAGAGAAAATCTCATCATTCTACTACCAACCATTGGGTAGCAGCCGTGAGTCCGGCCTTTTTTTCATCATTGCCAGCAAAACTTAACCTGAATCTACAAGTGCATGTATACATATCAAGGATCCTAAACAGAACATAGGCAGTAAAACTAGTAAGAGCAAGTTTAATTCTTGCCAATGGAACAACGAGTGATGAGAAAGAAGCAAATTGCAAACCAAAAGAAATGGGTTTTGGGGTTATAAAAGAATCGCAATATAGAATTAAATCTACATTATCAGATTCTTCTAGAGCTAGTTTCGTAGAGCAAATATATGATTTCTGGGGTTACATTTTTATGCACCCCTGAGTTACATATTGTTTTTAATATTAAAAAAAAAGTTCCAACACATTTCAATAGTGGTGTATCAAAAACTAATGAGGACACAATTAACCAATAAAAATACATTTTCTAAAAAATTGAAGTTATCATCAAATTAATCAGTATAAAAAAACATCCAATATTCCTTTGAAAAACAATATGAAATCAGCACAAAAATAAACAAATAAAATATTAGAATGCAAAATTATGAAATTTTCTTGTTTCTAGATTCACTTGTATTTGAAGATTTAAAGTATAAAGTGTAATATCATAACTGTTCCTAACCAATTTATGAGGTGTAAACATTAAGAAATGAAGTCCATTGGCTGAAACTTATACAGTAGAGCAAGATCAGAAGCTATAGCAAAACTTTGATCTGTATCAGAAAAAGCTCCAAAATGGAGAACAAGCACAATAAAACAGCAGATCTGTTAAAAGCAAATGATGAGAGAGTAAAGTGGCTCAGAAGACACCTCATAGAAATGTTCATCATTCTACTACCGAACCAGAAGCAGGTAGCAGCCGTGAGTCCGGCCTTTTTTTCATCATCGCCGGCGAAGAAAAATAGGAGAATACTGACCTGTGCCTCTGGTCCTCCTGGCGGCACCGTACTCGAGAACCACGCCGATGAGGTTCACTTTCTGGTTCGCTGCACCAATGGCGTCTCTTATCTTCAGATACGCATAGTTGTTACCTTCCTCACTCTTCATTCTCTCTCTCGCTCTCTGCTCTCTCTCACTTGTGCATTTCTAGGGTTTTGATTTGTAATGCGGCTATGGAGGGAAAAACAGGTGCCAAATACCAAAAATTCAAGGCCCATGTCTCGACAGTTGGGCTTCGGGCTGTAAACTTGGACCGACCCGATGGCCCGGAAACAATTTTAAAAAAATTAGAAATATATACTTTTTGACGTAAAAGTTAAAAATAGGGTTATTTAGTTTTGCCTCCCCCTAGATTGGTGAAAATTTTGGATTTAGCCCTTGAACTCAAAAACATATGGTTTAGACCATTATAGTTTTATTTTTTTTTATTTTGACCCTCGCAACCGGCTACTACAGGTTAAAGACTGACACCTCACTAATTCTCTCCACATCAACTGCCACACCATCAAAAGGCTTCCACGTCACCCACCAAAACGCCACTCATTGAAATGGTGCGTTTCACCTTCTCAATCTCATATCCTTCTTCACTTAATCAACTTTCTTCTTCACCTCTTTTCCCCAAAAATTACAGCTGGAAGTCGATGGATGTGAAGGTGTCATCTCCATCATTTCCCTTCCTTCTTCTTCGGTGTAAGTAACACAATCACAGACACAAACAAAAAGAGGAATTTTGCTCTCTCTTCAAATCCAACCCATCAACACACCACCTTTAAAAAAGCAAACCCAAGATTCAAAATCCTAAGAAATTCACAGAAACTCTCTCAAAAAATATTCTTTGTATATCAATCGCCGAACTCACCAACCGCGACCGTTTTTTTCTTGGGTTTTTCACATTTTTTCGCAATCACGCAATGTCCTGTCCTTCGTTCTCCGGTTCCGAGGAAGATGAGGAGGGGATTGAATCCTATCGGAAAGGCGGCTACCACGCCATCCGGGTCGGAGATTAGTTCGCCAGGGGCGCTACATCACTCAGAATAAGCTGGGTTGGGGTCAGTTCTCCACCGTCTGGCTCGCATACGATACTCAATCCTTTATATGTTCTATGTTTTTCTCTGTAATTCCATGGATATGTAATGTTTGTTGATGAAATATTGTTTGTATAGCTGTGTGTGTGTGTTTTGATCATGATTTTGATTTGTTGTTGGGGTGACGTGGAGGCCATATGAGGACGTGGCAGCTGACGGGGAGAGAACCGGTGAGGTGGCAGCTGACGTGGTGAGAACAGGTGAAGTGGCAGTCTTCAACCTGCTGTAGCTGGTTGCAAGGGTTAGAATAAAAAAAATTACAACTTTAATGGCCTAAACCATATACTTTTGAGTCCAGGGGCTAAATCCAAAATTTTCGTCAGTCCAGGGGAGACAAAACTAAATAACCCTTAAAAATACATGTATTTGGACGAAAGGCGAAAGACTGCGCTGAACAAATAGTCATCCAAAGGGACGGTTATCCATGCGGTGTTGGAAACTAAAATGACATCTATAGGGTCGGTTCATGTGCGACCTATATGAAGGGCGAAATTCTGCGTTGAACGCTTAGCCATCTAAAGAGATGGTTGCACATGCGGTGTCATTCCAAAGATGGCATCATAGGAGACCAAGACGACCTTGAAGGGTCGATTCATGTGCGTCTAATTAACTTGAAAGGCGAAATTCCGCGTTGATCGCATAGTTATCTAAAGGGGGAGGTCATTCATGCGGTGTCACTCCAAAGGTGGCATCATAGGAGACCAAAACGACCTCGGAAGGGTCGATTCATTTGCGCCTAATTAGCTTAAAAGGTTAATGTACGAGATGAATGCATAATCATCTAAAGGGACGATCGCTTATTGCGGTGTCACTACAAAGGTGGCATATTAGAATACCAAGACGACCTCTCGTCGATTCATGTGTGCCTAATTAGCTTGAAAGGCGGAAGTACGAGTTGAACGCAAAGTCCTCCAAAGGGACAGTCGCACATGCGGTGTTACTCCAAAGATAGCATTATTAGAGACCAAGACAACATCTGGAAGGGTCGGTTCACGTGCAGTCTAACTTGAAAAACAAAAGTCTGCATTGAACGAGGATCAATTGTTCCTAAAATCGATCTCCATGCCCCAAAAACATTGGTTGACTTCACCCGAAGGATTGATCGTCATGATCAAAATAATAGATAAGGTCCACACAAAGATTGATTGCCATGCCCGAAAGCATGAATCAATTGTTTGTCCTTTTCAATTTGTTTCATTATGATTTCATTCGTTTTCTTGTTTACAATTATTTTAACTTTTTTTTTCATAAGCAATATCAACAACACCGAAAGAGAGCTCGAAGCCGAGACCTTGAGGGAATCAAGCGCGCTAATCCACTTGCCCTACTTATTGTTGGTGTTTGGACATTCCTTTATCAATCAACTTTGGGGTCTTTCTCGAATTTAAGAGTGGTTTGATCAATTATCTCTCTCCTGATTTCTTATTTATCTTCCTCCGAATTTTGGCGATAGGGTGTATTATAGATGACAACTCTGTACTTGTCACCTTTTGTAATGGGCTACCATAAATTTTTTTTTTTTTGTAACTTAAGACTACTTTAAATTATTTTTCACCCACTTCGTCAGTTAACTTTGACGTAATTTTTTCTCTCGACTATATTCTCCTCTTCTTGGCCCTTGTTGTGTAAACTGATGGCTCAATATATACAGGAGAAATGCTAGATGATTGATGGTTTGAAATTAAAATTAGTTGATGTTTTTTTAGAAAAAAAAAAAAATTTACGAGCAAGGATTTGCTTAGAAATAAAAACCATTTAGATGGTATGCACACTTTTTTTTTTGATAAGCGAAGAGTACTTTAATTAGATAAAATGCTTGGCAGTTTACAAGGGAAAAACAGCAAGCTACGCAGGTAGGACATCAGATGAAGAGGGTGTCGAGGCGGTTGCCGGCATGAGGAGAGCTAGAGCCGCCTCCGAGGGGGCCCGGTCCCAGAGGGACCTTGCAGAAGAGGAGAACAGAACACGACCGCAGCTGAGGAGGACTGAGAACAACATATCCCGAATATTTGTCAAGCAAACTGATTGGTTCTCAACTCCTCATGGATGCTCTGGAAGAGTATATGTTTTCTGGCAAGCCATATGAATAATAATGAAATGTAGCAGATTGGTGGCCAAAATCTGCAGAGCTTCGGATGGAGATGAAAGACGGCCATTGGGTGAGCAATGCTTGAACTGATGCCGGAACATGGTACGCATACTTGACGTGACAACAAAAAGTGTTTTGCTTAACATAAATTGCCATAGATGAATTAGTTTAAAAAACTTATACCAATAAAACCTTTAAAAGATGGGTACATGATGTGTTATGGGACAAATAACTGGATCCAAACACCCCTAAAATTTAAGGTAGCCCAGTGAAAAAAAAAACAATAAAATTCAAAATATTTATCTTAAACTTTTAAGATTATAAGTTTCTAGCATACCAACTGCCACATTAGGTCACCAACAAGCCTAATTAACACATAGTAAAGTAAAGATAAACCCTAGATCTTGACCGAATTTATAGCTCAACCACTTGTTAGCTCTACAACTTTAGTGATTTCTCACTTCAGACAAAATTCAACCATTAACGGTACAATTTTTTTCTAGAAAGAAAATAAATAACTATGGATACCTAATTTCATTTTGCTCAGTGCATTTGGCGACAAGCAACTATATAGTTCAGCAAATCCTGCACGTTGGAGACTTCATTGCAGCAAACTTCATGGTTTTTTTATATAACAGCTGTAATGTGTTGCGTGCCACAGTTATAACCTGAATTCACGACAGCGTAATCAAAATCATCCGTCATTTAGGTCTCTTCCATATTCGATCTTCATAGGCATTAGCCACTTCATTTCCATAGTCACTCTCCGTAGTCATTGGGGGACGATCAGTGCTGCACTTCAGGCATACTTCATTCCGTTTGAAATTTAAGAAATCACAACTGCAAAGAGCAATCTGTATATCAATATATATGTATACTGTGTATACACGACATGAATTTAAGTAGGTTTAGGTTCAGGTTAAGCTTAATCGGTTTCGTGTCGACTAACTTAACCCGTTTAATAACCGGTTCGTGTCCGTGTCAAATCCGTTAACCCATTGAAGGATAAAAATGCAACTTTTCAAACATATCAAGTGAAAATATGACCCATAAAAAATTGAACATGTCAAATATATCGGGTCATGTCGGGTCAATCTGATGGGTTGGGTCAGTCTAGTAATTTGAACTAAATTATAAGCGTGTTGGTCATGTCGTGTCAACCCGTTCATAAGTAGGTCATGTTCCCGTAATTCAACCCATTTAATAATCAGGTCGGATTTGGATTGATCCATTTAACAAAATATCGAACTTTCAACACGAACACGAATTACCACCCCAATGTGCAATACACACACATGTAGAGAGAGAAAGAGACTAGCGAGAGAGAAGTTAAGTTTCTTTCCTAAGAGTCAAGTTGCAAGTCTAGAATCTTAGGAAAAAAAAAAACCGTTTTCCCAGAGAAAAAGAAGCAATCCAGTAATAAATAAAAAAGCTAAATACACTTATAGTAAAAAAGGTTTCCATTTGCCTACCAAAATTCTGAAAATTCTCAACTATGCACCCTTGGAGCATTCAACAGAGCTGAATTACGACAATATGGAAATCTCAAATAAAAAATTCCCGAATTTAAACTGTGTGAATCATTTGATTTCTGCATTCAATTTTCTTCCTATTGTTTTCGATTCATGTTATATCCCACAGCTAATCAGATTCATGAGCTTCCAGTGTTCATGTAATATGAGATACCTGGAATGAGGATCCCGATTCAAAACTTGTTACTTCTACAAGGAACATAACTCTCGGACCTCAGTATGAACTATCTATCTAATATCTAACCCTGCCGTTTCAACTATCTAACACTCTGAAAAATGTATCTGAAGCAAACTGAAGCTCATCCAGAGAGAGAACTTCTAAACTTTTTAAGTTTATTATTCTGGATCAGGGAAAGATTGGGTCTAGAAATTCTAGGCTAATTAATTTTTACTTTTCTGTTCAGAATAACAGAGGAAATTGTTACTCGCTCATTTCTGCAGTGAAAAGTTATATTGCAAATTCTCATCATAATTAATCTTAACTTGGGAGTTGATAAATAAATTTTCTGAAGTCATACAAAAACCATAAAATATAATTAGAGGGCTTACTGGGGGCAGTTCCAGT
>JAYMTF010002019.1:0-20042 GCA_036897485.1 Pelargonium nanum | reverse complement strand
ATAAGCAACAGGACAGCAGGCCTACAAAGGCCTGTGTTTCTCATCCCTAGTGGGGGCGTAACCTGAGTTAGTTGTTATCTCTCCCCTTAAACCCATAAATCCTACCCCATACCATCGGCAAGGAGGCTCGAACCTGAGACCTCAAAGAAAATTCAAAACGCATCAAGCGTTTGGCCCAACATGCCTTGGTATTAATGAATGTTCAAATATGAATTCAATGGCCAGAATCAACAATAAATATTGTAAATTCATTTGTATGTTAAATTCGTGCATGTTATTGGTAGACAGACATGGAAATTTCAATTAATTTCATTCCTTCCTTGCACTCTTTTATCTATTGTCATTAAATTTACTTATAAATGTTGACTTTTGAATTAACTTATCAACCCTTAACAAAAATGATTTCTCAAAATTAACTAAAGAGCGGGCTTTCTCTCTCTCTGAAAGGGTGTCTTGTCTTTGAAGGCAAGTCTAGGATTTTTAAGGTTTCTAGGGTTTTTTGAGATATTGACGACGACGTTTATTGTCACAGTTGGTTGGAAGTTGCTGGTCCGTTTTGGTTCTCTATGTGGAAGTTGTGTGCACAGTTGTAGTCGTTATGAGCGTGAAAAATCAAAGGGAACAGGGTGCAATGGAGGCAGTTATGCGAGATCTGGATAGTATTACTCTGAATGAAGATGATGTGGTGCTGGACTATGGAAAGGATGAGCTTCCAATGGATCGGCGGGTAGGGAAAGTATGGAGTTTGGTCAAAAGGTTTTTAACGGAAGCACGGATAAACTTTTCGAATATGCATCAAATGATGGCAGGGTCATGGAGACCGGTCATGTGGGTTAATACTTCTGAGGTTGGAGGTCAGAACGGGGGTCGAGGAAGCAAAGACCGTTATTTGTTCGAATTCTTTGGAGAGGAAGACGCTAAAGGGGTATTGAATGATGATCCATAGGTACACAATGGGCATGCTTTACTCCTCAAGCAGTTGGAGGTCGGTGAGCATCCTTCTTCGGTTGAACTCTGGAAGTTGGGGATGTGGGTGCAAGTAAGAGGCATTCCGAAGGGTTATGTATCTGAGAAGATTTGTAAGGATTTGGGGAATGTCCTTGGCTCTTTTGTCAAACTGGATCCGTTGAACTTTAGGGAGCGGTGGAACTCGTATGCATGTATTCGGGTGTTATTTAACGTTCGTAAGCCCATTCGTAAGAAGGTTTGTATCAACATCCTTGGTATTGGGAGTACTGATGTTACATTTCAGTATGAAAAGCTCACAATTCATTGTTATTATTGTGGGTGTATAAGGCATATCGAGTCCAACTGTGCTGGGTTTCTTGCTGATCCAAACCCAGGAGTGGTGATGAATTTTGGAGCAAATATCAAAGCTCCGAAAGGTCGGCGTTCGACGGTGGGGGACACATGGATCAGGCCAGGGTTGGATGTTCCATGGCTACTAGTCATTTCTGCACACAAGAAATTTGAAGCTTCATCAAGCCAGCATGAGCAGGATCTTGAACTAAATTTGGTGGCTAAACGCAAGAGAGGGTTGGTAGTGGATGATGTGCTTGGAAGTGGTTCAAAAAATGGGTCATCGGCGGGTCTCCAGGAGAAGACCCGCCCGGATTAATGAGTTTTCTTTCTTGGAAATGTCGTGGGATGGGCAACCCGCGCACAGTTCAAGCCATGCGCGTGTTAGTGTAGGAAAAAATGGCTGATTCGGTGTTCTTAATGGAAACTAAACGAGATAGAATAGAGCTCGAATTGGTTCAAAAGAAAATTGGGATGCAAGGTTGTTATGCACTGGATTACCAGGGGAGCAGCGGCGGCTTGGCCTTATTATGGGCTGATCGAGTCCAAGTATCCTTGTTGGGCAGTTCGAAGTTTTACATTGATGTTAAAATTTCTATGAAAAAGTGGGGAGTTTGGACAGTTACGGGTTTCTATGGTGAACCCGATAGGACTTGTCGTGTTCAGTCTTGGGATTGGCTTAGAAGTTTGGATCTTAGGTTGAGCCTTCCGTGGATTTGTTTGGGAGACTTTAACGATATAACGTGTTCGTCAGAGAAGAGAGGCGGAAACCCTCAATCTTTGACTTTGATTTCGGGATTCGTGAATGCGATGTCTAATTCAGGACTCTCAAACATCGTTTATGAGGGCTATGATTTTACTTGGCGACGTGGTTCGGGAGTAAATATTCAAATTGAAGAGCGGTTGGACCGTGTTATTTGCTAGGATATTTGGAAAGAGAAATTCGAGGGGTGGAAGTTGCAGAACTTGAAATTCTCAACTTCGGATCACTGTCCTATATTTGTCTCCCCGGTAAGTACATGTACTTCTAAACGTTATCGTTTTCGGTTTGAAAATATTTGGTTGGAGGATCCAAATTGTAAACGTACGGTTCGTGAAAATTGGTAGGGACAAGATGTGCTTGATTGTATTTCAAATTGTGGTCAGACCCTAGCTGATTGGGGGAGGTCTTCGGTGTTCAGTTTTAATAAGGATGTTAAGGCAGCATATCGCAAGCTGGAGAGGCTAAACTCTCGAATGGACGACTTCGGGCGACGGTTGGCAGAGGAGGCGCTTGCAGACTATTTACAACTACTGCATAAACAGGAAATGTTTTGGAGGCAAAGCTCGAAGGCGCTGTGGCTGGCAGAGGGTGATTGTAACTTTATATTTTTTCATCACTCGGCTTCATCTCAGAAGCAATGGAATTCGATCGAAAAATTACAAGACCGAGAGGGTGTTAGTCTTGAAGGAGATAAGGAAATTAAAGACATGATGGCTAATCATTTTATGCATAAATTTCAGTCATCTGGATCGGATTATGAGACTATTACTCAGCATGTCCAGACTAAGGTAACTCCTTTTCATAATGAGTCACTGTTAGCTGATTTTACGGATGAGGATATTAAGTTTGCTCTCTCGTCGATGTATCCGGATAAAGCGCCGAGGACGGATGGTTTAACTCACGTGTTTTATCAAAATTATTAGCATGTAATCGGTCCTGAGGTTACACGTACTTGTTTGCAGGTTCTGAAGGGAACGAGATCCCCGAGTTCGATGAATGATACAAATTTGGGTTTACTTCCGAAAAAACAGTCCCCAGTTTCGGTTGGTGACCTTATGCCAATTGCTTTGTGCAATATTATTTATAAATTAGTTTCCAAAGCTATTGCTAACAGATTAAAACCTATTCTCCAGGAAATAATATCGGACTCGCAGAGTGCTTTCTTACCGGGACGCTTGGTATCCGACAACATTTGTATTGCAAATGAGGTTTTTCATTGCATACACAGGAAAACGGTTGGTCCATCGTGCTGGGCGGCTTTGAAACTCGACATGGCCAAGGCTTACGATAGCGTGGAATGAGTATTTCTGGAAAAAAAATGATGCTAGCTTTGGGCTTTAGTCCAGTTTGGGTTGAGCTTGTGATGAGTTGTGTTTGCACAGTTCGGTTCCGGGTTGATTTTGAGAATAATCTTTCAAGAATGATAACGCCGGAGAGAGGGTTTGTTGACTTTTTTAAAGGTGGCGGAGCAGCAGGGTCACATTCATGGCTGCTGGGTTGCTCGAGACGCTCCGGGCATTTTGCATTTGCTGTTTGCGGACGATGCCTTACTATTTCTTTGAGCAGTGGAGTCGGAAGTTGAGGCGGTTAGGAGGGTTTTGATCGAATATGAACGGGGGTCAAGGCAGCGAATTAATTTTCAGAAGTCCTCCTTGTATTTCAGCCCGAACACGCCGGAAGTGGACAGATCGGCTATTACTATCTCATTGGGAGTTGTACAAGTTGATGCTTTTAAAAAATATCTTGGGGTTCCAGTGAGTATGGGAGGGCAGAGGGTTTGATTGGCAAACAAAATTGTGGACCGTATTCGCTCTCGAGTTTCAGCGTGGAACGTGAAGACATTGTCGAAGGGAGGTAATGAAGTGTTTATTAAAGTTGTAGCTCAAACCATTCCGGCATATACTATGGGTATTTATCTTATTCCTCAATCCATTTGTACTGAAATTAAATCTATTCATACTGCCTACTGGTGGAGGTCGGGTGGTCGTAACCCGAAAGGTATTCATTGGCGTTCTTGGAAGCGTCTTTGCTCTCACAAGATGGAGGGTGGGCTGGGTTTCTGTTATCTTACTGATTTTAATGTCGCCCTATTGGGTAAGCAACTATGGAGATCGGAAGTGGCTTCTAATTCATTATTTAGCAAAGCATTCAAGGCAAAATGCTTTCCATCTTCGTCTGCTTTTTCGGATCCTTTGGGCAGCTGCCCGAGCTTCGTGTAGAGGAGTATGAGAGCGGCTTAAGCTGTTTTGATGTCGGGTTGTGTGAAACAGGTTGGGACTGGGACTTCTATTCGGGCTCTCCATGATCCATGGGTGCCGACTCTTCTTGATCATGTCCCTAGTTTGAGGGTTGATGTGCATCAAGATGAGATTGATGACTTGAAGGTGGCGGAGCTTCAGGATCCTGTGACGGGAGGGTGGGATGTGTCGAGACTGCAATTAGTATTTACGAATCCTTCATGGCGTGAGATTGTGAAGATTCCGTTAAGTAATCTAACTGTTTCAGATGTTTGGATGTAGAAACATATGCCTTTGGGTGAGTATTCGGTTCGTACTAGTTACAGGTCCTTACTTCCCTCTGTTAGTGTCTTTCTGGTCATTGACAGCTCGAGTAAAAATAAAACACTTTATGTGGCGGGCAATCACCGGTTGTTGGCCGGTGTTGGAGAGGCTCCGGTCGAAGCGTGTGGTCAGTGATGCAACATGCACAAGATGTAAGGTTGGTGATGAATCTATTCTTCATGTTCTCCTACATTGTAGTTTTGCTTTGAGTTGTTGGCAATGGTTTTCTGATATGTTGGGAGGGGGTAATCCAGATTTGGCTGTTAAGTCTATTTATGTTACTTGGGGTATTTGGAAGGTCCGTAACGATGGCGTATGGACTGGTAAATGGAAGCTCGAATCGGAGGTTATCTCCATGGTCACTGGGATGCTGCAGACCTGGTCTCAAGCCCGAGCAAATCACACGGACCGGCGACGTGTGGCTTCTTCTTCAGCTGTGTGCAGTGTCTGGCATCAGCGGCGACGGCTGGGTAGTCCAGGACTGGAGGGGGCGGTGGTGATGGGGCAATTTTTGAGGAGCTGGGTAGGTCCGGCGGCGGCTGGGTAGTCCGGGACTGGAGGGGTCAGTGTTGGGGTGGCGGTCGTGTGGGTTGGGCTGGTTTTCTTGATCCGAAGGTTGCTGAAGCGATGTCTATTCGTGAAGCGTTAAGTTGGATCGATGCGCGTGGCTAGGACGGGTTGCAGGTGGAGTCGGACTCGAGTGTAGTGGTTACTGCTTTTAAGACTAGAGGGGAGGGTCCCAGTGCCTTTGGTCTTATTATCCGAGATATATTATCTTTAGCTGATCGTTTTACTAGTATCGATTTTACTTTTATTCGTAGATATGCGAATTATGTGGCGCATTGCATTTCTAGGTCCACTGATTCTGTGTCAGGTCCTTCGGGTTGGTTTGGCGACAATTGTCCAATACCGATTATGCATCTTTTTTCTGCTGATTATTTGAATTAATAAAACTACAACAATTTTGATAAAAAAAAAAAAAAAACTTATCAACCACTATGTCAAGATTATTATAATAAGCAGAACATGACAAATAGACTAGTTTTAAATATTTTTTCAAAAAAGGAAAAAGATTGGAACAATAAAGTTTGACTACAAAAAATTAACAAATACGAATAGGATTACAAACTTACATGCTGCCTCCACTGATTTTTAATTATTATTATAAATATTTGTTCTTTCATTTCCCTTAATTTACTCCACTATAGTCTACTAGCTTGGAATTTTCTTTTATCATTTTACATCAAATTCTATAAACAACCATCAGATCCGCTTGCTCTGTTCACTAATGGAGATGTGATGGAGAGCTGACGATGCTTAAGAATTTTGAAAGACCTAGCCGGCCAGTGGTGGTAGTAGAGCAGCAGCGTCCGCGGCCTCCATCCTTGGTCAACCTCATCGCTCCCCTCATCCTATTTTTTATGTTGGCAATCCCACTGTATGTTCTCGGTGGATAGAGAATATATTTCGGCGTAAATCAAATGTGCTTGGGTGTCGTGTTCCAAAAAACCCTAATGGTAGAGGCTAGAGATATGGTTTTGTAACTCTTGAAAATTATGCAGAGGCTTCGAGGATCATCATAATCATGAATGAGGCTTTCCTCTCCAATAGACGCCTTTATGTACATGGGCTAAGCGTTCTTCCAATCAGAATCACTCCCCAGTAGTGATGACATCAAACTCGAGACCTTCCCTACCTGCAACGTATGCAGTGCAACGATCGAATCACTTCTCCATGGAGGCGACGAATTCTTCGGCCAATGGCTGCCACTCTAGATAGAGAGTCGCGAGGCCTCCTAAACGGAATATCACTTTTCCTCTTGATCGCAAATAGGGTCAGTACAAGAACCGAGATATTCAGAGTGTTTCTTTTTCGTAATACTGTATACGGTTCTTCGTTGTGGTCTGAGTCTCGCTTTCATGCCCAGTTCCCTGGGTCTCTTTCCTCATCACTACCGGACAAGTTTCGCTAGAACGTTTTGGCAGTATCAAAGGAAGACGTCTTTGTGATATATCTTCATCACAGGTTCATGCCTGAGAGTGTTCTTGATATCTCTGTTCATTGTTTGACTAGTCGAGTCTTCAATCTCTCATTCCCAGATGAAAGCACACTACAAGCCATGGAGAGCTTAAATTGGTCTTGGCTTTCTCAATGGTTTCTTCAAGAATTTGGGTTAATTCAAGCCCCGAGAGGGGGGGGGGGGATTTTGCTGGGTTTCGATTCGCGGATTACCTGTTCACACTTGGTGTAATGAGTCCCTAGTAAGCATTTCAAATTTCTCCTGCTTCGAGCCTATCAGCCCACAACCCTATTATACTCCGTCCGTCGCGGTCAACTCGAAACCGGCCAGTCCATCTTGTGCTTCCTCACGGAGCGATTTTTTTTTTCAAACGCTTAGGGTGATGTAGTCGTTGGGCCTGTTTCTGCTCCAATCTCGAGCTCACACAACTTAAACATCCCTAAAGGTGATGACGCTCTTATCTTTTTAGCCGATCAATATTGCTATTCCATCTTCATCATAGGCAATTATTTCAGAACTACCTAATCTGCGCATCCTCTCATTGCATATCAACACACTATGTCCCAGGCTGACCTCGACTGCTCTCCCACCACCGAAACGCATGCTTGGTCATCACCATGCAAGCCATGCAGACATATGTGATTCCTCTCCAACGAAACCGGCAACAACTTTTTGGGACTTTTGCAAAGATTTGGGTGCTCTAGCCCGGGGTCCTGAATCATAAGTTATTGAGCGGATTAGGGAAATTGAGTCAAATCCTACTCGTAATTAATCTCCACATCTTGTGTCTCGATCCCGAGTTATGCCTTTTATCTTGGAACATTCGAGGTTGTTTGGCGCTCCTTCAGAGACATTGTGACATATTCGGCTAGCTCGGAATGCTTTCTTCTTCCAAACCAAATCAGCCAGCATTGAGGAGACGGTTATGAAGATCAAAAGTTTTAGTTTCCCTCTTCTCTCTTGCATGGGTATTTCTGGTCCTGTCTCTTTCTCTTTTGATCTTTGGTGTAAGGACTCAATATTTGTTTTGGGTTACTTTCATTTTCCCTCTTCGAGAGTTTGTACTTTTATTTTCCCTTCTCGGGTTCCTTTAATAAAAGTACCAATTGCTTAAAACTTCTATAAATATTGAACTTGAATGAAATTTATTAATTTCTCATTTCAAGTTTTCTTGTGTTTTAGAAATTGAGTATCCCTTACTACTATCAAAAAAATATATATCTAAAAAATAAAAGTGTCATATATTTATAAGATAATAAAAAATATGAGTTAAATTATTTTTAGTTTCAACTAAGTCAAATCAATGTGTAGATAATACCACACTAAATTTTACTTATATCCATCTTAATAAATTTGTGAAAGCGTATGGATAACTTTTAGCAAATTATTATAACTTCTTTGACTAATTAACCCATGACAAGAGCTCAAAGAAAAAACCCATGACAAATATTTCTTTGTACAAACTATTTTCTCTCTCTTCACAATATATATAAACATATATGTGTGAAGTAACAAAAATGTTGCTGGTGTTTGTCATTTTGAAGTACTTATAGATAAAAAGTAATTTTGGTGTAGTCTATTTTTCTCACTAGTAAATATAAAAAGTAAAGCTAAAAAACACAAACTCACCTAAAGCTAAAAGTTAGAAAAGGAGAGTTTGGTTGACTATATATGTGAGGTATAAAATATGTCCAATGGGATGGAAATTGGAAGCCATGGAGAGCTACATGTTAGTGTTATACAATGAGACAGAGAGGACCACAACACACACATGCAACACAACACAACACAACACAAGTATCATCCCATACATACGATAAAAATGA
The DNA here is from genome assembly GCA_036897485.1 of Pelargonium nanum. Lineage (NCBI taxonomy): Eukaryota > Viridiplantae > Streptophyta > Magnoliopsida > Geraniales > Geraniaceae > Pelargonium > Pelargonium nanum. Next base: position 11,573 of record JAYMTF010002019.1, on the reverse strand, counting down.
AAATACTTGCTCACTTCTCACTTTCTCACTTTCTCTCCTTTCTAGGACTAAATTATAACTGTCTTTATACATCTTAAAAATAGATTGATGCAAAGTTTTTGTTACACTACTATTAACCAAAATAACTTGTTAGTCTTCTTTCGGTTAATTCACATGCTTTCAGTTGTAATCTTATTCACTCGCTGAGGGTGCTTTGCATTTTTTGTTACTGGATTGTAAGAACACTTTTCCGCGAAGGTTGTGCGTCTTTCTTTGCCTCCGTAAGGCTTTATCTATTCTAGTTATGGTTTATCAAAAATAACTTTTAGAAAGTAATACCCTTGCCGTTTCAAAATAAGTGTTTTGTTTTTCTTATATTTTTGTTTTTAAAAAATAGTTATACATGAAATATTAATAACATTTTTATAATAAAAGAGTTAATATCTTTTAAATATGTTACAAATGTATATGTCACTTATCTTAAGACGGAAAAAAAGTAATAAAAAGTTTTTCACGAGGAAATAGCATAACTTATTAGTTTATCGGTAACTAATATATCAACGTGAGAGAAGGAAAAAGCACAAAAACATATTATCAACTTCGATGATGCTACAATTATTATTTTATTTCTTCCACTTTAAAATAAATGTTTGTTTGTTTATTGATTTGTAAACTCTCTCTCTCTCTTATATACTCCATACTTCTTAACTAATTTATCTTGAAAATGTTGATGATAAATTATAAATTAAACATTTAAAGAAAGTCACTCTCAAAATGTCTTGAGCACCTTATTTTTGTATATAAAAAAAAATACACTCATGATCAATTTATGTTAACTTCAAATTATCTATTCTCTTCTTGAAAAATGACTATATTTCCTTACATGTACACCATATTAACTAGTCATATTGATAACATAAATTCATATAAGCATGAAGAGTGTATCATGTGATTTATCAAATAAGAGCTTAGTTGTCGCGTGCATGAGATTAATAAGAGCTTAGCTGTCTGATATATGTTTGTTTGTCAACTTAATTAAATAGAGTTCACGTGTTGTCAATGATAACTCATAAAACAAGTAACTGTCACTGTTGAACAATAGTCAACCAAATAAACATGATTGACATCTCACTACTATTTTACTTTTCTGTCAATGGTAAATTTCAAAATTCTCATCGGTTACTATAAGTTAAAACAATTGAATTCATGAATTCAACTCTGGGTATAAAGTTACTAATTAAGTAACATTTTAGTGTTGGAACAATAAAGAAGCAAAATGGGAATAATTAACATTTCCAAACACAAACTACTATTAATCTATAGTTTCCTTTGGTGGGTAAATTGCGAAGTGGTCATTAATTAAAGGAAGCTGAGTTGTAAAATTAAATACTATCTGCTCTCTGTGGAGCCAACGGTAACATTTGGTTTTGGATGGTTCCTTAAGGGGCATTTTGGGAAATATCAAAAAGTTAACGGAACTTTAGCAAATCAAAAGCAGAAACAGAGAGAGAAACCTAAGTATATAGAGAGAGAAGCTGAAGCAGAGAGGCACATAGTGGGCGGCAACTGCAATTTTCTCTCACACCTTTCACACCACAACACAACTTGAGCTCTCTCTCTCACTCTCTCACATTTCTGGGTTTTTATTTTTTTCCATTTCTCTTTTGATTCCATCACCAATCAATCAATCCTCTGCTTTTTCTTCACTTTTCTTCTTGCTAGTTCATTGATTCAGTTTTGATCCATTTTAAAGAGAACCCATCTCTGGGAAGATCCATCTGAGGCCTTTGTGAGATTCTTTGGTTGATTCTGGAGATACCCATTTGGGTTTTTTTTGAAAGTTTTCTCATTTTGGGAATCCATGGCAACACCACCAAAGCCAGAGGAGATTTCACATCCTCCCATGGACCAGCTTCAGGGTTTGGAGTACTGTATTGACTCAAACCCATCATGGGGTGGGTTCATTTTTGTTTTTTTGTTTTTGTTTTGTTTCACAGATTGGTTGGTTTTTGAAGATTTAATGGTTTTGTTTGTGGGTCTTTTGTTTTGTGAAACAGGGGAGGCTATAGCTCTGGGTTTTCAGCATTACATTTTGGCTTTGGGGACTGCTGTGATGATTCCTTCATTTCTTGTTCCTTTGATGGGTGGCAATGATGTAAGTCATGCTTAAATTTCATATGTTAAAGGGTGTTCTCTTGAGGTCTCAGGTTTCGAGCCTTGATTGTTACGCTTGCTGATAAAAAAAATATGTTAAAGGTTGTTTTGTAGCATCCTATTGATTCGAAAATTTGGGAAAATCAGTAGTCAGTTATGAACTAGGATGCATAAGCTTGAATGCAGTAGATGATGAGAGACCCATAAAAGGAACTATTGAAACAATTAAAGCTTCAAGGATTTGGTGTTTTATAGAGATATTAATGTTATGTATCAAAGTAATTAGAAAGTTGGGACTAGTTCAATTATGATGCATAGGCTTGAGTGAGCTAGGAGAATGATGAGAGACCCATTAAAGAAACTCATTGAAATGATCTAAGCTTGAAGGAATTGGTATATTTAATTGGCTATTACTTTGATTTTTCAGGGTGATAAGGTGAGGGTGGTGCAGACACTGCTTTTTGTTGAGGGAATTAATACCCTACTGCAGACGCTGTTCGGAACCCGATTGCCTACTGTTATTGGAGGGTCCTATGCATTCATGGTGCCTATTATTTCCATAATTCGTGATTCATCATTGATGAGGATTGAGGATGATCATGAGGTTAGCTCCATTTGCCCTTTTCTTTTATCTCAGCAATTAATTTGCAAATGCTTACTAGTTGCTAGGTTGTTGAAGCTCAATAAAACTGTGAAGAAAAGATCAAGTTTTGAGTAAATATTTGTGGTGACCCACTTACCTAATTTGCTTTTTGACTAGCTTGGTGTAAAGGGCTTGTAATCATTTAACTGCATTCCAAATCTTTGGACAGGATATCTGATTATGAGTCAAAAGTTGATAGTAGTGTCTTCTTGTAAAAAAAATGCACCATTACTAGAATCAAAATTTCCAGAATATTATGGTTTTTTGGAAGAAAACTTATAGTATGTTTTGTATTTCCAGAGATTCTTAAGTACCATGAGAGCAGTTCAAGGTGCACTCATTGTATCATCTAGCATACAAATAATTCTGGGTTACAGTCAGATGTGGGCCATATGTTCAAGGTATACATATTTCAAATTTGTATATTTCATGGTCACTACAATCAAAGAGACAAACTCTGTTACTACAATTGGTAATGTAAATAGTATATTTCTGAACCAAATATAATATAAGGACATTTTTGCCCTTCTTCCAGGTTCTTCAGCCCACTTGGAATGGTTCCAGTAATTGCATTGGTGGGTTTTGGCATGTTTGACAGAGGCTTTCCTGTGGTATGGAAACAGTCATCATCCATTACTTTCATTTCTCAAACTTGACATGAATGATAAATTTTATTTATTTACACTCGACTTCTTGCTTCACTGACACCTTTCAGGTTGGGAGGTGTGTAGAAATTGGTGTTCCAATGCTAATCCTATTTATAGCTTGCTCCCAGGTAAAATTTTCAGTCTCTGTGATTTTGCATTCAATGTAAAAGAGTAGTAGATGCGATTTTAAATAGGTAGTATTGAATGTTTAGTGTACCATGAAAGATAGCTGGAGTAATTTATCTGGTGACTTTTAAAAGTAACACCAACTTGTCAAACAACTAGCAATATTCAAAGAAATGACCATCTTTGAACTAGTGCCTTTGTTGGGGTCAAATGCAAACTGAAAATTTCATTTTAGCATCTGGATCTTGAGTTCGAGGAAGACATATATATAATCGTCTAATTTTGGGTTGTGCTATAATTTTGGTAATGTGCAGTATTTGAAGAATTTTCATGCAAGACAATTACCAATTCTGGAACGTTTTGCCCTGCTTTTAGCCGTCACTGTGATATGGGCATATGCACACCTCTTGACAGCTAGTGGTGCATACAAACATCGTCCAGAACTTACCCAAATAAATTGCAGAACTGACAAGGCCAACCTTATTTCTTCAGCTCCATGGTACCAATGCTAGTCTTTCAAATTCTATTGAAAACCATTTTCTATTTCAAGTTCAAGGACTTTCAGCTTACCAGGATTGTAATGCTGCTACAGGATAAAGATCCCATACCCTCTTCAATGGGGTGCTCCAACATTCGATGCTGGTCATGCTTTTGGAATGATGGCTGCTGTACTAGTCTCACTTATTGAGGTAAACTCCGGCAAAAACCCCAGGAGTCGAAGCAACTGATATTGTTCGACCAACTGTGTTTAACTCTAATCTCCATTTATTTACAGTCAACAGGAGCTTACAAAGCTGCATCGCGCTTGGCTAGTGCCACACCACCTCCAGCTCATGTCCTTAGCCGTGGTATTGGTTGGCAGGTCAGTAATTTATAGACATAGCTCTACTGCAATGAAAAATTGAATCATTCAACATAGTTCTAGTTGTGTAGGGAGCTTATCTATTTGACTATGCCATGTAGGGAATCGGGATCCTGCTTGATGGCCTCTTTGGAACATTGTCCGGATCAACAGTGTCTGTGTAAGTATTTTGCTTCTTCTTTTTTGCTCTTGATCTTCTCAATTGGTTGCTGGTAGACTAATTTCTTGGATAAACAAAACTACAGAGAAAATGTCGGTCTTCTTGGAAGCACTCGGGTTGGAAGTCGCAGGGTTATTCAAATATCAGCTGGCTTTATGATATTCTTCTCAATGCTAGGTTAGTCGATCTTAGCGTATAGGACATGATATTGACTCTCTCGTTCACGAATTTCGTAGTTCACTTTTAACACATTATGCTGATTCCTGCAGGAAAATTTGGAGCTTTATTTGCATCAATACCCTTCCCCATTTTTGCTGCCATATACTGTGTTTTATTTGGTTTTGTTGGTGAGCATGAATTCACTTTTTAGTCTTATGCATTAACATTATTTGGTTTGCTGATCTAATATTTATAATCTATTGTTGTTCCAGCATCTGTGGGGCTGTCATTTTTGCAATTTACAAACATGAACTCAATGAGGAACCTCTTTATCGTCGGCGTTGCGCTCTTCTTAGGTCTATCAGTTCCTGAATACTTCAGGGAATACACTGCCAAGGCCTTTCATGGCCCTGCTCATACCAATGCTGGATGGGTGAGTTCATCTTAATGTCCCGAAAATAACAAAACACCTTTGAAACTGTTACTTTTGTCCATCCATACATTCTAATTTCTGTTTCATCCATGCACAGTTCAATGATTTCATCAACACCATATTCTGCTCATCTCCAACTGTGGCCTTGATCGTAGCGGTTTTCTTGGACAATACACTTGATTACAAGGACAGTGCTAGGGATAGAGGAATGCCATGGTGGGTCAAGTTCCGAACATTCAAAGGCGACAGCCGGAATGAGGAGTTCTACACTCTCCCATTCAACCTAAACCGGTTTTTCCCTCCGTCATGAAGTAGTAGCGAGAGAATGCGAGATTGTTAGAGGAAAAGCATCATTTCCGGATCAAGATTGTGATTGTGAGAGGAATGTGTGAGAGAGGGAAGAGAGCAATCTGTGTGAAAACTGCTGAAAATGACAACTTTGCCTTGTCATTGATTTTGTATAAAAAGCTCAGATTTGTTGTGGTTTTATCCAATAAAGCTTATTAATTTTCTCATTCACATTCACATTCTGTTGAGTTTTTATCTATATACATGAAAGAATGAAGTATGGAAGAAAAAGGCTCAAGAAATGGGTTTGCACATGCATTCTGGACACATAGGCTGCCGATAAATGCTTCGACCATATCCCCTGGCGCGCATTCTTTGACCTTCCTCGATCATCTTCCTAACTCTATCTTCAAAATCGTTCCACTCTATTGTCCGATTCTTTGACAAAATAGCTGCTAACCTTTTCTTGTTGGGTCGCAGGTTGGGAGCTTTACCGTCACCATAGTATGTTCGGAATCCAGACACCAATGAAGATAGTTGGCTCCCCGAGTCTGTCATGGCGAATACATCAGCAGTAGCACATGCAATGAAGTCCAACGCTGCCATCTGCATAAACTAGCACGTTTAATGCGCGAACACTGAGAGCAAACATGTTATAATCTCTCTTGGGCGGGTTCAAGACGAGGTTTTACCTGAGAAGAGAAATTCCTGAAAGGTTCGAGTTCACTAGGCGTCAGAAGAGTCTCCTTAGTGACCAAGTTCGGATAGAGACTAGTGAAGGATTTCATCCTGGATTCTCCCCCGTATATTTGAGATCCGGCAAGATAAATGTAGGTTTCGCGCTTGAAACCAAGTGCTGCAAGAACAAGTCCGGCTTCTTCGGGTGTCAATGGGCATTTTCCTAACTTTCTCAGTTTTGCTGGAGATATAGGCCTGAAATACTCAGTAACACGAAAAGATATATCGATAAATCACATACATCACAACTCGAAATGAGTATGACTATTCATCCACACAGGCAAGAATGATGAAGGAAAAGAAAAACGAACATACTTCGACTTTCTGAGGCGATCGATGAGTAGAGCAAAATGGACTTCCCTGTAGGCTTGAAGTTCCTTTTTCTCATTTTTTCCACCTCCAAAATCACAAAGGGAATAGGCTACCATGTCCATTTCAAATCTCATGTGCAAAGCAAGATATTTAGAGGGTCTTCTTGCAGCAACAGCATGGTCTTTTGAGAGAACAGGCATGAAGTTTCCGAGCAATTGTTTGTCTAACATGCTCCGGGCTGCATCATACTTTCTTATCCTCCTAACCAGCAAGGAACCGATTTCTTGAATTTTCGGGGCAAACTTCAATGCATGGAAGTTGCATTTGCATCTTAATCTCTGCAACAAATTGATCAAGAACATGTTGGCAATTGCTATGTAGTAGCTATTATGCAGAAAAATTACGAGAAATGTGCTTCACCTGAAGATTAAATGGCAACGAGTCAAAGCCAAGTCGATTTCCATAACCGAGAAAGTGAACAACCTCATTCTGTAACAGGAGAGGAAGAGCAACTCTGAAATAATCATCAGGCTTTGCCTCCTTCACAATATCTGCATCCGTAATCTGAAAAGGAAGGCAAAAAAAACGATTGAGACTCTCGTTTTAGCTGCTGTTTATTCATATGAAGCGAGAGACAAAGTAAGAGAATAACATACTAGGCTACCGATTGCCTCAATGTTTAGTGATTTCAGATAATCAGGGAGCTCCTTTACAATATTTATGTCATCCTTCAAGATATTCATAAAATAATCTTCCTGGTAAATGTCACCAAACTGGCTGCAGGTTCATAAAATGTGTCAACGCTTTGTTCGTGCACGTATCTGTGAACTGAAACCAGTGAAAAGAAAGAGTAATGTTACCTAGGATCCTTCCATACGTTGCTGTATAGAAATTTTGGAAGAACGAGAGTTGCATTCAGCAGAGAAGCCACTGCCACAGCATTGCAAATCTGCAGGGATTAACAGTGCTTCAATCAGCTTTGTAACTGATAGAGGTATTTGAAAGTTAATAGCATGATAGGCCTTAGACAAATCACGATAATTCGAATACAGTCCATAGACAAGATTAAATAGGCTAACAAAGCTAAAGCTCCGCTCCTTGGGGGTTTTCTACTTCAGTTCTGAGCATGATTTTCAGAATGCAAGTCTTCACATTTCATCAGGGCCGCAAAAACATGAGAATTCAGATTCAGTGAACATGCACAGATGCAATGTTATATATACCTCGTATTTGAAACTTATGCTAAAGTTTTCTACATCTATGTTTCATAGGAGAAACAAAAAGAAAATCCACTCTGCTTCGATCATTACAAACGAGTACAAGGAGTTCTGATACTTACAGCAACTCGTTGTTGATTGAGACCACCATTTGCGCTGATTATGATATAACCATTGCTTCGATATGGTTTTTCTATCAGAAAACAAAACATTAGACTAATATCAAATGTCAGCTTTAAGCATATAGTAAAGGGGGAGATTCATATGACTTTCTCATACATCAAACCAAGGAATAAAAAAAACGAAAACCTTGATTACTTGAGCTTCTCTCAGCAGCGCAAGGTTTCCATGTAGATGCTTGCGGATATGGTTCCTCCCAGAAATTTGATGATTCTTGCTTAAACTCTTTCTAGAACATAATACAAAGGTTTCAAATTTTAGCCAACATAAGTAATTAACAAAAATGTAGAAGTTATGAAGCAAACCTCTGCAAGAGAGCTAGCAGCCAAATTTAGAAGCCGGCTGTACATCTGTATTGGTCCTTTTCGTTCGCTAATGTAAACATCTCTCCCCTCCTTCACAAAATAAAAAAAACAATTAAACATTGGCGAAATTAGTAGGAAGCAATTGAAATTCAATGTTCGAATCCTAAATATGACGGTATGCAACATAAGTGAAGAAACCTACCTACTTCCTTTCAAAATGACAACATTACGATATCAAATTCAATGTGAAAATACATGTAAATGTGCAAGAAATCAAGGAAAGAACAAACTCTATAGAATTGCAACCCATGTCTTATCATAACAACAATACGCAATGTTATATATACCTCAAGTGCTCTAGAATTTCTCGGGTTCGAGCTATGCTGAAGACGCATTGAATCAAAAACAGACACCATAAGAGAATCAAGCAGGAACAAAAATCCCATCAGCCCGACCATAAAAGCAATTGACCTCACATGCTTACGAAGCCAAATATGTTTCTTCCCCACATAAAACCCCTTACATGAACCCAATTTAGCAGCTGCAGGGTCATTTTTCAACCCGAAAACCACCATATTTTTGTTGCAATGGTGATCTCCGCCATACACCCTCCTACCGAGAGAAGGATCACTGCCCGAAACTAGGGTTTCGGAGCATCGATGATAGTCATTGATCCCAAACGACGATCCATCCTTCTTTGATTCAGGACGAGGACTTCTCGGAGACCCGACCTTTCCCATTAAACCACCAGCCTCCTAATAACAATTCAAAGTTGCCCAAACCACCTATACTACATAAAAAGTACAGTATTTTTTGTTGATTTTAGCTTTATCACAGAAAATGAATTGAACCCAGAAATGTATACCCTTTAGAAGTTTGATTCCTTCTCCATTTCTGAAATTGACCCACCACCCCATTTGACCAGGTGAGCAAAATTGAGGTTTGGTGACAGAAATTGGCAACAAGAATGAGAAAGACATTTGATAAAATAACAAATAAGAACATGAAATATATGAATTCAAAGTGAAGCTAACAAGTAGTTGATAGTGATGCACAGTTTACATAAGATATGTGTGTGAGTATGTATTATATTTGCAGAAGTAAGATGTAAGCAAGAATTTGAAAACTTCAACTTAATATTTTACAGGAAAAAGAAGTAGACTTGGAAAGCAAGGTTGAGCAGTTCAGGTATGTAACAACTACCTCCCACCAACCCAACGGTTGGTTTTGAGCTTTCTGGGTTTACATGGTCAAATTGGGAATGGAGAACAAAAAGAAAAGGCAAAATTAGAAACTCTCATGAACGCACACATGGAAGATTCAGTCATAATTAATAAATGGTTTGGTTCATTTTTGGCGTCACATTGTCATTGAGTAAAATCTAAAGAGCATAACAAAATAAAGAGGAAATAATTATGAGAGAAAAATAGTAGTGATGGGTTCAAACTCTCCACCAATAAATTCATGTCAATGAGGTGACCAATGAATTTATGGGCACGGAGCACCCGTCCAGATTCATTTATTTTGTCTCTTGCCGAGAGTCTCAGTCAATAAATCATAACTGAGAATCCAGACACTCAATAATTTTTATGTAACATCGTGTTGGATCTAATAATAATTTGAAGAATTGGTGATTGATATTCCATTTGTCATAAAATAAATGTCATATTTGAGTTGAGTTTTTGTTCAAAATAAATGTTTTCTTTTCTTTTTTTAAAAAGTTGGTTATACATGAATTATATAATAAGTCAGTCAGTATTTCTTGAGTTTATTAGAACACATTTCTATATGGATGAAATTCATACTATAGTATATTAAATTTGATGAAAGTGACGAAGAGAATGACACATAAGCTATTTTCTTCAAATGAAACAATTCGAGATATATGTCTTTTCATTTTCTAGGAGTTAAACAAATATTATTATTAACTAATAACGTTTAGTAATAGTTATACTTATGAAAATAAGTAATAAGTAGTAGAACAATAATAATTCTTATTAGTACACAATAACTTCTATTAATACAGTTGTGGTTTATATAGTAGGTACACATCCCAATTTTTCTTCATTTTTTTAATGTGGGACAAGCTATCAATTTATATAATAGCAATTCACTCTATGTTCTGTGAGTTTCCAATGTGAGACTTTTACACTTTTTTTTCTCTATTTCTTTTTCACTTATTTCATCTTACATGTAACTTACAATTATTAATTTTTATCACAAATAGTTTACAAGTTTGAAATGATGTAATTGTTTAATTGTGATTTTAAGTTAAACTCTATTGCATATATAGTTGAAAGATGTGATGATATATAAAATAAAAGTATTAGATTATTGTATAACTAAATTACATGATCACATGACAAATTCATATATACTAACAAATATAGTTTTGATTTTATTTTATATGAAAACATGATAGTTTTCATCAATTGTGACAATAATCATCATCCTTGAGAAATTACAAATGAAACATAAATTTTATTGAAAATTAATTTATTTTGAACTAAAAAATGATGTGTTGAACTTAAAATAAATTATTTTTACTCTAACATTCACAATTTATGTTATTTTTTCCTTTTTTTTTTTTTGTTTTTGAGTGATTACGATTTAACTTTTTTTCAAATAAAAAAAGGGTAATTAATGATTTATATTGATTCATGAACACATATAATTTGAACTATAACATTTAGCTCAATATAAATTTAGACGGAAAATGATATAATTTTGAAATCAAAAGTTGATGTGTTGAATTGAAATTCGTGAACATATATAATTTGAATTGTAAGATTTAGTTCAAAAGAAATTCAATAAAAATAGTTTGGTTTAAGTTCAAAATATGGCCTATTATGTTGAAAATATCTTTTATGATAATTTCAAAATAAAATTTTGATATTTTTATAACTTTTTATTATTACGTAAAATCAAGAAAAAATATTTTAAAAAATTCACTATTATCTTTGCAACTATAACAAGTCATTGAAGTAAAACCTAAATTAAATTTTGCACAAGTGCGACTCAAATGGATTAACAATATTATTTTATTTTAAGATTATGCTAACTCTGACGAGGTTTATACTAGTATACTACAATAAAAAATTTCTCCTTAAATATTCTCAAAATAAAATTATATGGGAATAAAAGAGTACTACTTACTCTATTTTGAATTATACTTGTTTTACTAGATTTGATCGGGGTTAACTAAAATACAATACACGATTTCACAAAGTCTTCATATCAAACTTGGACGCTTGATCGGATGCTCTTTCATGTTTATTGACTTCTTTGATTGGGTCTTCGGGGCTTGAACTTGCGCTTTGTCTTGGAAATGGGCATGCGTACTCACGAAACAACATATCATTAGTCAAAA